>JAJLRV010000122.1:46093-129483 GCA_030567235.1 Hanseniaspora clermontiae | reverse complement strand
CTAGCTCTACCGGTTCTACTCCAATTGTGTGGACCAGTTCTGCAGTTTCCACTGACCCTACTTCTGTTCCAGTTGCTAGCTCTACCGGTTCTACTCCAATTGTGTGGACCAGTTCTGCAGTTTCCACTGACCCTACTTCTGTTCCAGTTGCTAGCTCTACCGGTTCTACTCCAATTGTGTGGACCAGTTCTGCAGTTTCTACTGACCCTACGCCTGCTTCAGTTGCCATCGCTTCTACAACAGAAATCGTCAAAAGTTCGATTTCTTTGACTTCTACAGGTCCAAGTCAAACCACAATGCTGTCATCTGTCATAAGTATCATGACCTCATCGGTACCTGTTTTATCCCAAACTGCATCGGTTAGCTACTATGATAACAGTGGTTCGAAAACCAAGTACTCTTTGGTAGCCTTTATGTTCTCTTTGATAGCTTTCATTATTTAATCTAAAAGCATTTTGTTTTTCTAATAAAAAAATAAAGAAGCAGCAAATACTAATCCACTGTATAGGTTAATTTATATTCATTTTTGAACCAAAGCAAACATGCTGGATTGAATAAAAAAAAAAAAGAGCTAGCAATTATGTTGAATCTAATTGACATGTATGTTCAGACCCCCTTATTTAAGTATTCAATCAGCGTTTTTAGGATTACCTTTCATTCATTTTGATGTTCAAACCATCAATACCCACTACTAGCAAAACCACAATGATCAAAATAAATTGTTAGTGTTCGTTATATATTTTTTGTTTTACAAGTTTTAAACTTAATAAAAGCCTTATTCTTTGCTAACTTTGGTAACAGCAAAAATTATTTCTAACTTCCAGCAGTTAATTTTCCATAACAAAATTAGCCAATTGATTCCATTGTATTTGTTGAAGAACTCTTAGTTCCAATTGCAATTTTCAACAACTTGCCAGTGTAGCTCTTTGGGGATGGATTTTCGGGTCATCAAACATCACTGATTCTTTTTTGGGCATTTCCGGTTTTCGCGTGTCGGATTTAAATAATTACACCTAGTTACTAGACATTGGCTTTTTTTTCTTCACTTCCATAGTTTTTTTTTTTTTTTTTTTTTTTTTTTACTTCCAGAGGTCTGAACTTAATGGAGCAAAACCCTCATAAACCAGAGAAATAGCACTGTATTATGGCTGAATTAAACTTTCTATACTCTCTTATTGCAGGGGGTCTTGCAGGAACGTCTACTGATGTATTTTTCTATCCTATTGACACAATTAAAACCAGATTACAATCGAAAGAAGGATTTTTTAAAAGCGGAGGATATAAAAATGTTTATTCCGGGATTTCCGCTTGTATAATTGCATCAGCACCATCAGCTTCTTTATTTTTTGTCACATATGACTATTTGAAGCACACCCTTAAGCATAACAACAGCAGCAATATAAGTGATCATCAAATTCACATGATTTCGGCGTCCTTAGGTGAAATCACGGCATGCTCAGTAAGAGTTCCTGCGGAGGTCATTAAACAACGAACCCAAGCCAACATTGGGTCAACCCCGCTTACCACTTTAAGAGCAATTATAAAAGAATCTAATGGCTCATTGTCACTTTTAAAGAATAATTTTTACAAAGGATTTGGAATGACTGTAACTAGAGAAATTCCTTTCACATGTATACAATTCCCGCTTTATGAATATATGAAGCTTAAATGGAGCGTATACTCAAACATCAGAAAGCAAGATTTGGAGCCTTGGAAAGCCGCTCTATGTGGTTCCATAGCTGGGGCTACAGCAGCTGCAATTACCACACCGCTTGATGTTATTAAAACAAGATTAATGCTATCTAAGTTATCTCACAAAGTCACAATTGCTGATATTATTAAAGAGTTGTATAAAGAGCAGAGTTATGGTAAGTCCTTTTTCAAAGGTATAGGACCTAGAACTATATGGATCGGTGTTGGAGGGGCTGTGTTTTTGGGTGTGTACGAGTCTGTTATTTCTGTACTGAACAAAGACAAAGAAAAAACTTTGAACTAAACGTAGAGTATATACGATATTATAAACAATAAATTGATATTAAGCCCATGGCTTATCTGGATGTAATTATAATTTTGCCAGATCTTTCTCTCTTTTTCTTTGCATATTTCATAATGAAGTTGTCTGTTTTAATGTTTTTGACATTAAGCTCATCAAAGAAAGGTTGAATGTGAGCCTGTTCCCAAGCGGGCTGGATATTCATTAAGTATTCTACTCTTTTAACAATGTCTTTCGGCAACCTTTGTCTATCAATCTCTAGAATTTTGTTAGCGTCTATAGCTTTTACAAAGTTCCCAATAAGCATAATAACATCTATTTCACAATTAAAGTAGTCTGGAAAGGAGTCTTTCCAATAAACATAAAAATCATCTAAATCAATGTATTTCTTTCTCCAGAGTGGGCAGATTTTTTTCAAAGTCTTAAGACCGTAGAACTTTGCAATTTCTGTCATATTCAACGCCACCTTCTCCAAAGTATATTTATAAAGAACCGCGTATACTAGTAAGTCTATATGTTCATTTGCATTTGTGTCTATATCTTTTACTTTTTTTAATATCACATCAAATTCTATACAGCTGTAATCCATTTTTAAAGCAATCACAGATAGAAGAATCAATTCAAGGACTTCACTTTCAACCATCGGGGATATTTTCTTAACTGACATGTCAGGAAGCTCAATCAGCAGCGATCCGTTCCACTGCTCATTAAAGTCTTTATAGGAAAGAGGCAAAGAATCTATCAGATCTTTTTTTTTAATGGATGTATGATGCTTTTCGTTGCCAACACTGTCGACATTTTCGTTGTAATCTTCAATGGTGTATAAGGGTATATGATCTGTTGCCAACTTGAATTTGATAGGCAGTAGCTCAAGTTCGCTCTGCTGCATGTTATAAGCAACAAAACTCGGTGGATTGGTAGAGCTTTGGCAATGAGACATTAGCATAACAGAATTAGAGTGGAAATTCTCTTTTACTGAAAAAACTTTACTGTTTGTTGTAAAATACAAACTTTCCTTGTCACCTTTTAAAGTTAGCTCTTGTGATTGCAAATCTGATAGAAGATCCTCAGGAATATTTAATAAACGGAATTTTACTGACTTCTCCAATAAAGCATTTTCATTAGCATTATGGATTTCGCTACCATTCAGATAATGAATTTTAACTGAATTTAAGTCATACTTTATATTCAAATCCATCACTAAAATGGCTTTTATTTGTCTTCTTCTTTGGAATTAATACTTATTTTTTGGTCACTTATCTTTCTTTTCACAATCAATAAAAAAAAGAAAAAAAAATTGTGAAAAGAATTTTCGTGTAATGCGACACGTCTTTTTTCAAAGACTGTCAAAAAGAGAGAGAGAAAAAAAAAAGCGGCTAAACAGCACCATATGGGAAGTGGCTTGTTTACACAGAAGTTTCCCTTTCGGGGAATATAAATATAAAAAAAAAGGAAGCCCATCATGTTTACTGCAAAGCCATTAATTAAGAAAATGTGAAGTTCAAACTTATTAAAGATGAAACCAAAAAAAAAAACCCCCTGCCTTACCTAACCGATGAATATAACTAAGGATCACAGAAGAAACAAAAGCAGTCTTGGATCTGCAAACACATTTATAGTCAACTCTGTTGTCAAGCAATTTGATGACAATTCAGACTTGGATTCAGATCATAATGTTGTGACTAATGCCGATATTGATCCTAACTCAAACGACTTATCCTCTATTTATATTGATAACACCAAAGAATTTATAGGTGAAGAAAGTCTTGAGAAACAGGTCAGTAACCAAAACATTACCGAAAAAACAAACACAAAAGCAAAACCTAGTTTTAACATTGATAAGATATCTCTTCCTACAAATATTTTCAATTTTTTGCAACCAGATTCACAAGCTCTGAAGGAATCTAAACAATTTTACGAAATTTTTTCAGAATCCTGTATAATAAAATTGTATGATGAAATCATTTTACAGAAGTTCATAGCCATTGTTTATAACATTGAAAAGAAGCCCGATTCATTCTGTTGTTTTTTAATAGATAAATTTGGCTGCACCTTTCACAAAGACATAAACATAAATCAAAATAGTAAATACTTTGAAGCCATCCACAATCTCCCACTTGAGCATCAAAATTTAAACGTTAGCAAGAGTGTGGCAGCTGCGGTTTTGCAAAAGTATGCTTATATTTTAAAACATCATTCAGAGTTTGTCGAGAACCAAGAGCTGTTAAATCCAATAACCGCTGCCAATACTTTAATTAATTCTGAACTTATTGAAACAAATAACGTGGTAACCCCATTACAAGTTTGCCTAAAAATACAACAGTTTTCTTTGTTAAATGATAGACAATTATTTAGTAACTTTATTGATGTTGTATACGATACAAATTTAGGGCTTGAAAAAATGGAACAGAATAATTTCTTGGTTTCATTATTGGGAGAACAGCTAGAGCAGCTGTTTGACTCTTTGAGAGAATACTCTCCTGAAGAAATGGAGCAGACTTATAAGCCTACAATAGATACTGTGAAGGTTGAGGAAGCGCCAATAATACAAACAATTATCAAAGAATTTATATCTGTTCAAACCTATCTGACAATAGATCTGGTCAGATTCTTAACAAAGTTCATTATTCCAATAAGAATTGCCATCACAAAACAGCAAATTCCAGGATTAACAAATGCTAAGTTTAACGAAATACTTCCACCAACTATTGATGAAGTTACACGTGTTAACTGCATATTCTTGGATGCCTTGAAGATCTCTTCTGAATATGGGTTGAAAGAATGTATCAAGTCTACAAACCAAACGATATCCTATTTTTATAAAGCATACACGAGACACGAAGCTGCCACAAAGAATAGTTATAAAAAAGTTGAAGCGTTTTTTGAACAATACCCAATAATACAAAGATACGTTGATGTAGAGAAATATACTGTTTTGAAGGTGGAAACGGTCATTAATGCACCTCAAGAGAAGCTTTTCAAAATTAAATTAATTTTGGATAGACTGATTAAAGAAAGTAAAAAAAACTCTTCAGGTAGCATTGACGAAGACTTAAAGACTCAGTACGATCACATAGTGGAGGTTATAAATCAATTTGGAACATCTGAGGATTCGCAAGATACAGGCACAGAAAAAAACTATCAGCACAGAATTTTAACTCCTTCAGGAAAGCTTTTGACAGAAATTGCAAGTGACTGGCCTGCGGAGCTTCAGTACAAATGGCTAAAAAGAAAAGTTGTGGGAACATTTGATTGTATAAATCAATACACTGGCCTCAATAATTGCGTTGTGATATTTTCAGACTACATAGTTTGTTTGGAAGTTTTGGATGACTACAATATCACTAATAACCCTTTGATATCAGATGTTTTGATGAATTCCTTGATAAATGAAAAGCCTCTTCCTAGCAGTATACCAAGATTAAGAGTAACAAATTATTCCGCCGTTTCAAAGACTTTAATCACAGCTTATGGTGGAAAAGGCCAACTAAGAATTGATTTATTAAATGATGACCAAGCTTTGTACATGCAATTGGTGAATCCAACTGATTCCGTTGAATATATCTGTGAATTACTAACAAAAGCATGTATTTTGTGCAAGTCTAGCGCATTCCATTTATTTAAGGAATCATATGAGATTGAGAAGAAAAACGAAGTTACAAAATTCAATTGTTATGTTACTGCCCATGATTTGCTAAATTATCAAAAAGAGAAAATCAAGTCTCCATTTACCATTTTTCTGAATATAAAACCAGATTTGCCGTTGCTAAAGACTAACGATATTTTCTATGGTTTTTTCGTCAACAATTTAAGCTCTTCTGATGTTGAAATAACCATACTCTCTTTGTCAAAAACATTCAAAACAGAGGTCATCAAGTGTAAAGTTTCTGAGTATAATTATGTTATCATGAAGAAAATGACAGATAGTATTTTTGCTGATTACTATTACTCACTAAACTCTCCATTGTTGGATAAGATTTTATCAATTAATGCTAAAATTGTCGATCAAATAGAGAAACCATTAATCAAACTAAAAGAATCTGTCCTGCTAAGCAATAAAGACTTGAAGAGATTCTCTACTTTATTAAACCCTCAGTCGCCATTGTTAAATATTGGCTCTCCTCAGATTATCCATAACTCAAATATACCTTTGGAAGAAGTCGAAACAAAGAACATTGATGAAAAGAAGGAAAATCAACCATTATCAGCTGCTCCAAAGCCAGAATATAATTTGACGAAAAAAAAATCTGAATTAATGGTCCCTGTTACCAATTTACAGGAAAAAACTTCAACTGCTTCTAAGCCAAAAAACATAGTGCCTATTCAAATTGTTGCACCAAAGGCGGCTGAAGGAAAGAAGAATAAAGGGACCTCAAATAGAAAAAAAAACAGACTGAGTGGTTTCTTCAGCAGCATCTTTAGTGGAAATAGTAAACCAAAATCAGACACTAAGACAACCAGTGGTACCGCTGTTAGCAGCAATTATAAGATTTTGGAAACGAATTACAAGCAAAAACCTGCAGCTGCCAAGAAGAGTGCACATAATAAACCTAAAGAGCTAAACATGAAAAACTTATCTCCAGTCATCAAAAAAGAGTACATTCCTTCGCCATCTAAAAAGACTATATCTTCCCCTGTGAAAATACAAAGGGAGCTTTATAAAGACGATGATTTCCCAAAAATGAATAGTAATTTGGATACAAAATTGTTCAAAGACAGCAGAGGGACTGCAAAGTCATCACCGATTGTTCCAGTTAAGAAACAAGAATTAGTTATTGATACGAAATCACCATTTGTCAATGATGAAGAATCAAACACTGATACTGATGTTGGTAGTGAGTCGGAAACAGAAATTGGGCAGGCTTATATGTCACCTATATCAAACAGCCATGAAAATAAATTCAGAATGTTGACACCTGAAAAAGTGGAGATGATTCCAAAGAATCCAAGTATTTTTGATGTTGGAAATAAATTAGACCCTACCGTTGACGGCTTAAAAATGGATGACCTTGATGATATGATCATTGAAAACGATGGAAACACTAAACGTGTTAAAATATCGCAATCACCTTCTTTCAGAGAGCTATTCTTGAAGCTAGAATCTGATATCAAACCATTAAATATAAGATCATCTCCAAATTACTGGTCATCAACAAGTCTGAATAAAAGTGGGTTGAAAAATGAGAAAGATAGAACACCTGAATCAAAGGGCTTTTTAGGAAATGTTTATGAAACGGTTATTGAAGAGGAAGAATTTAGAGATGAAGCAAGTTTGGTTGTAGAAAACAATGAGCAATTGAAAAAATATCCAGTGATCAATACTAAGGTTGATCATGTGATAGAAATCCCTAAACACTCTCCATTAGAAGCACATTTCCCTAGTTCAGCAACACGCTCAAAGAACAAAGGTAAGTGGGATCAATATGAAAAGTATGGTAATAAGTTCAAGGTGATCAGATATGAAGATACCACTAATGTGTCGCCTCAAAAATCTGACTATTTTAAATCACCCTCAAAGACTCCATTGATGAGAAACATCAATGATGATATTACTGATGATATAAAAACAATGACCCTTGATGGTGTTAACTTGGATTTTGTATCTCCAGTTAGAGCAAATAACGAGATGTTGCAGAGTACCCAAGCTGGAAATAGAATTGTCAGTGACTTGAAAATTGATTTCAGCAGCATTGATGTAGAGAAAGAGAATGGTCCTCAAGATGGATTAAAACCCAGTTCAACTTTAATGGCAGTTTTCAAGGAAACTCCTTACGAGCTTGATACCAACACACATCAAAAGGATCCAGTCATCAAACCTAATACAAAGAAATTTGATATAAGATCAGAAAGTTTTGGTTACTTATCAGAGTTTATATAAAACAAATAATGGCCTTAAATAAATAGGGACATTACAGTGTAATCTATATTTTAATTAAGTCAACCATGAAGTTGCAGTTGCTTGATTTTTTGAGTTGTGAATTGGATGTTGTTACCCGGCTAGAAAAAGAAGTAGCTGGAATCGGAAATAACGAAACACATGAAAATTTTTTATTTATTTTTTTCAAGTTTTGCTTTAAGGGATTTTCTGATTGTTTGTTTGCAGGTGTTTTTTAAAATATTTCAGATTCTGGTTACAGTTACCAATAACATTTTAAACAAACCCAGATAACAACCAAATAAATAAAAAGCAATAGCATATAAAATGGATTTGTCTAACACCTATAGATTTAGAGAGTACTACGAAAATGATTTGCCTTTAACTGATTTAGCACCAAAGTTAGTCAATACTATCTCAACAAGTGCCAAGAATGTTGAAGCTGCTGATGACGAAAATGAAAAAAGTCATACCCATTTGAACCTGAAACAAATTTTGTCAAAAGAGATAACCAATCAGAAGCATTTGACCACTCTGTTCATGAAGAACGGCGATGTTTCCCCTCTAATTAATTTGAATCAAAATTTAGCTATGAATGTTGACTTAAATAAGTTGCCGGGTGTTCTAAACGAACAAAATCCTGCTCTGTTATATTCTTTGGCAGGTGAAGTAAAGATAGAGCCTAAAGATAAAGTTTTATTAAGAGATCCAAAAATCAGACTAAAAGAATTACAAGACGATAAGCATTCCCAAGAAAAGTCAAATAAAGCTGACGATAACAAAGGTGTCAATGTTGATAACTTGGATTCTTCTGTTTTCCAAAAAACTAGAATTGATGCATCCAAAGCCACTTTCTTGATGAGAACCGAATACAGCACTCGTTCCAAGGCAAATGCGCATGATGCTAATAAGTCAGCTACAACTGACCTAAGAAATAAGCTATTTTTAAAGCAGCAAAAAACACAAAAGAAGTTACAGAGATTGAATGGTGCAGAATTTGTTGAAAGAATTCAAAAGTCTTTCCAAAGCTTGGATACTTTGGAAGATGTATCATTGAAGAACTTCAGACATCCAGTAAAAAAGAACTTGAAGCCTAAGAAAATTTGGAAACTATTACCAGATGCTAACACAATGGATGAAACTTTTATATCGTTGAAGCTAAACGGATCAGCTGCCATAACAACCAAAGAGGAAATTGAAAAGGTGAAATTAAACACAGCTATTTTCAGATCAGTTCAAGTAGAAGAAGATGAGTGGATGTCTATGTACTCTTTGAAGGAGAAGAAATTGAATAATGATTTATTAAATGAGCAAGAACTTTCAAAAGAAGATTTGAAGAATATCAGTGCTGAATACACTCCTAAGGTATACATGTTTAATAGAGTAAGGGACTTTAATATCAAAGAAGACGCCACCAATGAAAACAATGATCCAGAAGTGCTTATTCAATTCAATAAAGAGGAAAACGTGGCCTCTTATAAGATGATTAAGAAGCAATTGGTTCTGAACAAAAGAAGACATAATGATTTGTTGAAAGATATAATTAAGGAAAACAACTTTGATAAACTGGAAGTGACTTACAACGTGCCAACAGAAGAAGAACAAATGGAAAATGATGATGTTAGAGCAGCATACGATCCAATTGAATTCCCTAAGATGTAAATATATGACTTAATTAATGTATCAAGTGAATTTTAATAAATTGCGGCGTGTGCTGGTTTTTTAATCGTCGGGTTTATTGATATCGTATCTAATCACCTGCGCCGATTTTTCTTTAATATCCCCGAAATCTAAAGAAGAAAATAATAATAGAAAAGGCGGCAAACAAAACTGGAAAACCTCTTTTTTAAAAAAAAAAAAAAATGTTAAGAATTGTGAACTTGGATAACAGATTTTAAGCTGTTGGTATAGGTCAACCCCAAAAACAAAATAGGAATAGGCAATTTAAATAAACAATGTCTTTTAGTATTGTTAAGGAAATTTCTACTTGCAAGGGTAAGCTGTATAAGCTAACTCATGAATCTAGCACTGTTAAAGGGAGCATGGCTTTGAACTTATATGTTCCTCCAACCAAATCAAACACCAAGATCCCAACCATATACTTTCTATCTGGGTTAACATGTACTCCAGACAACTGTACTGAAAAAGGGTTCGTTCAACTCCAAGCTGACAAGTATGGATTTGCTGTGGTTTATCCAGACACTTCACCAAGAAACATCGCATGGCCCACGGACGCCAATGTTGATACCAGCAACTGGGCCCTCGGTGAAGGT
Source organism: Hanseniaspora clermontiae (assembly GCA_030567235.1). Classification (NCBI taxonomy): domain Eukaryota; kingdom Fungi; phylum Ascomycota; class Saccharomycetes; order Saccharomycodales; family Saccharomycodaceae; genus Hanseniaspora; species Hanseniaspora clermontiae. The sequence continues at coordinate 119,342 of JAJLRV010000122.1, read as the reverse complement.
GCTGGGTTTTACTTGAACTCTGATAAATTTGAGAACTTCAAAATGTTTGACTACATCTGCAAAGAGTTGCCAGCTTCTTTGAGCGAAAGTGAATTTGGTAAGACTATAGATTTCACTGAAAAGAAGTCCGTCATGGGTCATTCCATGGGTGGTATGGGTGCTCTGAGCTTTTATTTGAAAGGGAAACTAAACCAAATTTCGCCATTTGTGTCTTGTTCTGCATTTGCCCCAGTCGCCAACCCAACTGACTGTCCTTGGGGTGTTGATGCTTTTAAGTTCTATTTCAAAGATGGTTTAAAAGCTGGTGAGGCCTTAGATCCTACTTTGATTATTGGTTTAGAAGCCTTTAAAGGTAAAAGCTTAGACATCTTGGTTTCCACAGGTAGCAGTGATCCTTTCTTCATGAACCAATTGAGAACCGAAAATTTCATCCAAGCAGTAAAAGAAAATGATGTTCAAAATGTTGTTGTTAACATTGAAGAGGGATTCGATCATTCGTATTTCTTTGTTAGCACTTTTGTTCCACAGCACTGTGAGTACCATGCTCAAAAGTTAGGATTAATTTAAAAAAAAAAAAAAACTGTTTTATTTATAGCTGAAATCACATATAAAAATTGTTCATAATCTGTTTACAATGTTTTTCACTGATGTTTTCAAGTTGAAAAAGTTTTCTAGTCTGAATTTCTCACCTTGTAAATGCGCATTGTCAGATGCTTGTCCATTAGGAAGAATCATTATCTTGGCTGTTGGATGCATTCTTTCCAGTATCTTCAAAGTTGGAATAGATCCACCTTCTCTGATCAGCAAAACCTTATTTTTCCATAAAGACTTTAGCTCTTCTGAAGCTATTTTATAAATTCTATCGTTGAAGTCACCTAGCCAAGGTTCAGCTTCGTTTAGAACTTCAAACTTTAATTTGTTTTTGCTGTTCAAAGAGTCGAAGTCCCTTTTGATTTTTTCTATAATCAAGTTTTTCAAAATAGAAACTGGCTTCTGGGTAGGAACGGTTCTTATAGACAGTGTGATGTTTGCTTCCTTTGGAACGATAGACTTTTCAGAGCTACCATTCATAGAAGTTATGGAAAAGGCCGGCTTAGTCCACTTGTTGATAAGAGTTTCAAGAGTCTCATCACCCTCACCTGTTGCAATAATATCGTTGAAGAAGTTCATTTCGTTCTCGCAAATCTCTTTTTTGTCCAAATCCTCATCAAATCCAGGAACCTTCAAAGTATTTTTTCTGTGGTCAATCAAGCTGCTCATCAAAAACATCAAATCTTTGGTAGTTTCTGAAAATATACCACCATCGGTGCCTGAGTGCAGGTCACGCAGGCCCTGAACAGAAACTTGAAGGTTCAAAACACCTCTCATACCGTAGTTTAAGCATGGGTATTTATTCCCAATCCAGTAAGAGTTGGCCATGATAATGTACCCAACGCTCTCAGTCAGCTGTGGGTTGCTTCTCAAGGTCTCTTCAAACCCAACAGACCCCACTTCTTCACAACCTTCAAAGATAAAGACAACGTTATTGTTCAAGTTTTTGGTCTCAGCCAGCTCGCTTATCCCGTGGATCATGCTAATTATAGGACCCTTATTGTCAGAAACACCTCTTCCTTGCAAGTATCCATCCTTAACAACCAACTGGAACTCATTGTCACTAACGGTGCTTGGAACAACATCGTAATGGGCGTATATCAATACGTCTTTTTTACTTTCGGTGGCAGAACTTGATTTGCTGTTGGCTGCAAAAGTTGCCTTGATTATAGGAGTTCCATTGATTGTGTTTGAAAATACCTCAACTTTTGCATGCAATCTGTTAAGTAAAGTGTGCAAATAACTTGCACATGCATGAATCTGTTGTTTGTTTTCTGCTGTTGTCTTGAAAGCTACAAATTTGGACAAGTCTTTGATAAGAACTTCACTTTTGTGGCATGCATCAGTTTCTGTTAATGTTTTGTTCGTTTGAAGCATTGAAGCAAGTTCTTCTTCGGTTAATACGGGGCTTTCCGATTCGGGACTCAAAACATCTGATAGATCGAACAGGTAAACAGTTCCATCGCTTTCCAATGCTGCTAACTTATTGCCATCAACACAAATGTTCAAAATCTGTTTTTTCCCTTGAGATCTTATAAATCTGATGAAAGGCTTGATTTTAGAATCGGAAACAAGACTTCCTTTGCTTCTTGCCACGCTTTGACCAAGTCCTTTATTGATTTCACTGTCCTTTGAGGGACCAGCCCCTTCCAGATTATACTGGTACACGTTGTCGTTAGCAGCGATAAACAAAATGGAGCTGTTACTGGAAGAGGCCTTGATAGCATGCAGGAGACTTTCATTTCCTGCAACATCATTGAAATCATTTTCCTGGTTTAGATCTATAGTCTCAATCAAGCGGTCAGTCAACAACGATATGACATTGACACGCATTTCGCTGATACCCTGGAATAACAGGGGGTATTTGACAAATTGGGAAATGACTGGATCGTTTTCTTTCTCTTCTTCATCAGAAAATCCATATCCTGTTATGTCATCGTTTATGTCTATGACATTTTTGAGCTGAAGAGCTCTGGTGCCAACGTCCATGGTCCATCTCTTTGTCAACCCATCACCAGCAGATGTGATCAGATACTGGGTTGAGAGATCTGAGTCTGTGCTATCAGTGTATGTGTCCATGCAGTAAATAAACCCATTGTGAGCGAAATTGATAATGTTTTCTTGTGGGACTTGTATGATGTTCATTGATTGGAAAGTAAAGTGATCCTGTGAAGGGTTGCTCAGGGATCTTGCGGAGACTGTGGATTTGTTACCAGTTGGGCCTATGGAGTCAAAGAACTTGTCGTATCTTTTGTTAGGCAATTGGTTTATGTGGCTTTTCCCATCAACAATAGATGACTCCCGGGAATCAACATCTGATAAAGTGGTGTCTATTTGTTTGCCTTCCAATAAATCAGTAACATATAGTAAACAACATCTTTGTGTACCAATAACCAATGTGTCGTGTTGATCAAGATACTTAAGAGATAAGATATCACCAACGTCCATGGTTGAGTATATGGTATGCAAAAGCTGCAAAGATGTGCTTGTGACTTTGTATACTCTTATCAGGGAGTCAGAACACCCAACAAACAAGTATTTGTCGGCATAAGATTCCATGCACAAAACCGAGGCAAAACTGTCTGCTGTATCTTCCACATTGGTTATTCTATAATCGGTAATTATTTTGTAGTTGTCCGAAGTGTCAACAAGTATCAGCTTGTTAGTGTCACAAGTACCCAGAATCAGCAGGTTCAATTTTTCTATAAGTAAGCTGCTCAGTATATTTTCTTTGAAGTTCTTGTAGAATGACCAGCTGTGCAGAAGGTTTGTATCATCGCTAAGAATGCGTGCCATTTTTATTTTAAATAACTAAAGAATGGTAGTGTGTTTGTTTTTTTGGTGTTTTTTTTTTAGAAGTTGTCTTGTTAAACTAGTGTTTAATATAAGTCTTATAAGAAGATACTAGATTTCTGTGTGGTAAATAGTAATACTATGATTAATTTTTTTTTTTTTTTTCCTCCCCTCGCTTAGTACAGCTAACCGCAAACGGACCTATTTTCAATAACAAAATATATTTCCAAATTGATTACATTTAAAAAGATTATCATGATTAACAAAACAAATATTTAAAGTCAAAGTATATGTAAACAAAGCCTAAAAAACTTACCTGTTTTTTTTGTTTTTGACATTATTCAAATAATCCTTGAGATCTGCATAACTTCGTTGAATAATTTTGATTTTTTTTTTTTAAAAAAAGTGTCATGCTCGTACATTTAATAATCCTCTCAATTATATAAAAGAAAATAAATACAACAACACAATGAATTCCGTATAGTTACTTAACAGTTACGCCAAGTTGTTTTTGTTATGATAGAAAAGAACCGCTCAAATGGGATCAGCTGGCTTTCTACAGGTGTTTTTTGGTGAATAAAACAGGCGCTTGCAAGCGAGGTAAGTCCCCATGGGTATCTGAAGTTACACTACGGAGTTTTCTTCTTTTTTTAATATTTAGTTGCGATCTTGTTGAGTAATTGTTGTTTCCGTAATCATGCCAAAAGGCTTCAAATTGTCTTTTATTGTGAGCGGCTGAAAAACTCTGGTAACTCGGAAGGAAACTGTCATCATAACTATGCTTGGAAACTACGGTGTCAACTGAGAGATCCGAAGAAATGCTGTGTTTTCGGCTATCGCTTATGCACGACACTTGCGGCAGTGGCGAGCTGTGGATACAGCGTTTATAGTCTTCGGATAGGTCCAGACGAGTGCCAGGGTCGCTATCCTCAAAGCTTGCATCCGAGTTGAAAAACTGACTGTGTTCCAGACTTTGAAACCAGTTCTTTTCGGTTGGTGAAATGAAAATGCCCTCGTCACTGTCGGGCTTAACTACTAATTTGAAATCATCTTCATTAAGTTCAAACTTAAAAAAGCTTTCCATACAGTTAAAGCTGTCTTCTTTTATTATATTTTTGTTCATTTTCTGGGACTCAAGTCTCTTTTCCATTAGGTCATTTTGTAATTCTTCTAATGCAATATCAGCTTGATTGATTATTTGCTCCGGCGGTGTGCTATATGCGTATACCATTTTTGGTTTTATGTTTATTTAAGGGGTTTGTTAGTTTTTTTTTTTTTGAAAAAAGACAAAGGCTTCTTAAAGGAAAGTGTCTTTTTAAAGGCTTAATTATATTTAAAGGAAACAGAGAGCTTTGTTTAATGAGATGTTTAAATAGGTATTTTTTATGGGGATATATTTTGTTTTTTCTCTACTCGTTTACTTATAACGTATATATTATTGTAGTGAATATACGTGGCTTTAAAAAAAAAAAGGGTAAAAATTAATGCTGTGTGTTTCTTTCCCCTTCAAACATACATCACTTTCAAGAAATAAATAACGCATACGAGGTAATAATTTTTACTTGTTGCAAATGTGCAAATAAACTCAGAAACAAAGGTTGAAAAAACAAACTTTCAAGTTTTTTTCTAATCTTTTTTTTTTGACAATTTGAACTTCTGCCAACTGAGGTCTCAACATTTTGTTTATATACACAAGTATTCAGTCTCAAAAAAGGAAAATTTAACCAGCTGCTAGTTAATTAAAAACTTCAAAAAAAAAAATAGATAACCAAGCTAAATGCACAATAGGGGTTGGGTGCTTCAACTATTGTTTATTACGCGCAGAAAAAAAAAAAAAAAAATTATATAAAAAAAAGATATACCATCAAAACAGGCATTGTGCATTTTGGAAAGCCAAAAATCAGGAGATAAAACAGCTCTAAATATGTGTGTTTTTTCTAAGCAATTTTCCTATTTTGTCGTATCTGTTTAATTAATCTATGGGCAAAATTCAACAATCTGCACTTTTTTATAAATTTTAACTGTGCAGAGTGTATGGACACCAAATAAAAAACTACAAAAAAGAAGGGGAAAGAAGGTAACTAAAAGAAAATAGATAAGAAGAATGAATGGCTTAGAAAACACCATGGGGTCACATTAAAAATAACAGTTAGCAGTGGAAATTTTAGTCAAACTTAAAAAAAATGTGTACACAGGACTTCGCCCCCCATGGTCTTCGAATAACCTTTTTCTAGTTTTGAAGCATATGTTGAGCACACAAAAAATAACCTTCTCTTGGTACTATGCACTGCCCAGGCTTAACTAAAGCTTCACTCACTGTTTTGTAGAAAACTATCATCCATTCATGTTTAATAAAAGGGGTTGTTATTATTCAAGTAGGAAACAAAAGTCCTTCATCTCCTACTTTGTAAAAACAAAAAAAACAAAGAAAAACATTATTGTTAAGCCCCTAAACCAGCCTCGTGGCAGATTTGCTGCATTTCTCACCTGAGATAAGAAAACTTATGAGATAACAGAATATCTTTGTCGAGGTAATGACTTTTTTTTTTTGTTACACTTATTTTTTAGTTCTCAAAGTTAAGCCTCTTTTTTTTATTTCATTTTTTTTTTTTACAATTCTGTGTAACTTCCTATTTGGGTAATTTGTATGTAGGTATCTATGGAATCATATGTGAATGCGCCATGGCAACCCTTTTGTAGAGGTTAAAAAAAAAAAAAAGGCAGCAAAAGTTGGTTGACCCGAAACAGTCAGCATTTTTTTTTCATCTTCGGGAGAAAGCAAATGGTGGATTGTGTTTTTGCTAGCGATTCCGCGAGTTGGTTCTATATAGGATATTTTTTTTATGTGTTTTTTTGGGAATTCCCTTTTTAGGAGATTTTTCTCGAGGCTTGGAAATAAAAAAGTTAGGAGGAAGGTCGCCTTAGCTTGTAACTTTTCTATTTTGAGAGAGTGTTTTTTTCCACTTTGATTTTTTTTTTTATATATATTTTTTTCATCCTGCTAGGGTTTCTCTTCTGCTTACTTGGGAAAATAAAATTAGTTAGCGTAACACCTTCTTTACTTGTTTTTAGAGTGTTCTCACTTATTAATTTTAAAAAAAGTAAAATACATATAGAATACCACCAAAACAAACCAATATACAAAAATGTATGTAATACAGATAACCAATGGTAGGATACCAATCTAAACGAACGATTCAATTGGGATGCAGCTAATGTGAACTATAAAGCAAACCACTATATGGAATGAAGAGCAAGTTGACAAGTAACAAAGCAATATGAGTATACTGGATGTGTATTTGAAAGATAAATACATTACCGAAATTTGTGGACTATTTGAATACTCCTCATACAAGTTAAGTTGTACATGCAAGCCAGCTAAAAGAAATAATGAACTATTGATGACTGATAAATAGCAGAATTCCACACTTGTATCTGAGAAACTTTCAGAAATAAGTGAACAAAATAAAACAGCAAGACGGTGGAAATGGATGACAAAGCACACTAAGCGGTATCATTAAATCCCAAGAATACTTTTTTTTTATCAAAAAAGAAATTCAAATGTATAAAGTGATAGTCCAAAAGCAGGATAGAGCTTTTTTATTGAATACCTGATATTCAAAGCTTTACTTAACTCATAAAAGAAGGTGAGACTTATAGACACATGAAATAACCCTAGTTGAAGCAAAAGTTTGTGGAACTATGATTTCTTTTTTCAAAAATAGAAATCTTTTCAAGTAACCAAGAGAATTAATTTTACTAACAATTATAAAATCATACTTTTTTTTTTGCAACTACAAAAGAAAAACTTCATAGTACATTATACCATTCCAAATAGGGCTAAAAGAACAAAAAAAGTAGGTATTACCGGTAAATATGGTGTTAGATACGGTTCTTCTTTGAGAAGACAAGTTAAGAAACTTGAAATCCAACAACACTCCAGATACGACTGTTCTTTCTGTGGTAAGAAATCCGTTAAGAGAGGTGCTACTGGTATCTGGAACTGTGGTTCCTGTAAGAAGACCGTCGCTGGTGGTGCTTACACTGTTTCCACCGCTGCCGCCGCCACTGTCAGATCTACCATCAGAAGATTAAGAGACATGGTTGAAGCTTAAATGCATTTGATAAATAGAATTATAAAAATCTAACTTCTTTATTATATATCATTAGCTTGAACGCAAAAACAAAACCTGAAAAAAAAAAAAATATAAAAAAAAAAAACCAACCCTCAGTTTAGTAGTTTTCTTTAGATGTAGTTATCTGATAACGAATGATTGTGTGGATACATAAAAGCTTTTATTTCTTATTTCACTGTTGCAAAGGATCTTGTGACGACCTCTTGCGCCCCTCACTGTCAAATATCAATCTCAGGTACGGGTCGTTGAAACGGAACTTGGGCTTTTTGACCTTTGCCTTCTCTGGTGGACTGGAAGATCTGTGCATACCCCCGTGATCTGCTTGGACATGCAGAGTTCGGCCTCTTACCACTGGAGCCGTGTTTTCTTGATTGGAGTCAGGACTCAACCATCGAGGCGCTGTGAACGTCTCATAATTCTGTTTCATCTCAGAACTTTTTGTGCTGAACTCGTCATCAGCATCTGTAGCAGGTGATCTCTCGGGGCTGAATCTGAACTCTCTTTCTAGTGCATTTTCCTGAACCTCAGAAGGGAGAATTGGCTTCAGCGGATCCTCGCGCTCGATTTCTTTTTTGTTCTTCATTAGCTTTTCAGTCAACTGCTTAATCAACGGTTTGTCTGGCTTCTTAGCCTTCCGACCCTTTGAAGACAGGACAGGTGGCTCACATATGCTCCATGGTTCAGAAGAGTCTTTAACAGTTGAGCTTCTTCTCTTTGCAGACAATGCCGCTGGGCTTGTTGGCTTGTTGGCAACGTCTGCACTACTATCTAGGGATACGTTTGCATCAGTGTCTGTGCTTTGTGATGTCGTGAGCGACGACGCTGTACTCTGACTCTCTTCAGTATCGTCAGCGTAGTTCTCAGCGCTCAAACCATGGTTCCACTCAAAGCCAAGATGTGAAAGAGAGTCTGGAGAAAAGCCACTATCATCTCGCGGTAGTCTTGGTGAATTTGGTGCACTAAGATCATTGGCATTTCTTGGCAAAACAGTGCTACTTTTTTTATTGCCATCATCGCTGGCATACAGGTCCAACAAGGAGACATTACTCTTTAAGATTTCGTAACTTGCAGGGTATTTCGGTTCTGAGTCTTCGGCATTGTCGCCTGCAGAGGCAGCCCCAAATGCTCTTTTCAGACTTCTTTGTCTCAGAATAGAAGATTTTTCGCTTCTGCCTGCGGAGCTTTTATCGGATTTCGATAGGGCCCTCTTGACCTGGAGCTTCTCCTTCTTACTGTTTTCCAACCGCTGCTTTTCCAATTTTCTAAAGTTAGACTTCGACAGGGGTTCGCTGCGTTTTCTTCGAATGATACTGTGTGATTCAGACGATATGCTCTTGTTGTCGATAATGTAATCCTCAGAGTTGCTCTTTTTCAAAGTAAATCTTTTCTTCTGATTGATGCTTTTTTGTCTTCTGATTGAGCGCATTTTCTGGATTCTCTCATCAATAAAGTTTTTGAAATCTTTTGTAGGGACCAAAGCATCATCGGCTATGAAGTTGCTCAAACAAGGCACATTAGGCTTTTGAAAGTGGATGGAAATGCTTTTTGAGCGGGATGACTTGTTCTTAACATAGGCTTCATTCCACTCCATGATATTTTTCAAGTAATCGAATTTGATAAAGACATTCGGCTCGCTATTGTTCCATTGGCCAAACAAAATGTCGTCCTTGTACATTTGTTCGTTAAATCTGACTAGGAAGTCTTTTTCCAGAAGAGTTTCGCATTTCTGCAACTCCACTTCTGTTTTGTAAAAAGACCTTTCTGATTCTTCTTTGTTGTAACGTGCTGGGCTTGGAGAACTGCCCTCGTACCTATAAGGAACCAACTCCTTTGAATAGTCAGAAGTTCTTTCCGTTTGATGTGTAGAGATTGAACCTATAGAAACTTGCTGTTCATCTCTGTACAGATCAGTAATATCGTCGTAACCATCGCTGTCGATGCTTTCTTCAGATTGAGAGAAATCGACTACCAAGTTGTCTGACTCGTAAGGCCCATGCATGAAGCCAAAGTCATCCACAACGACTTGATCATGCAAAAAGTAATTGTTGTCAGACTCATTTGGTCTTTTGTTAGAGACAAATTTAGGTTGGAGAGCATCAATCATATGATCAACTTGCTTAGAAGTGATGTTCTTCAACTCGCTGGAGTCTAAAGAGTTAACGACCTTATGTGTAAAGTTTTTAAAAGTATTGCTCATTTTTAATGGTTTTGGCTTAAGTTTGGATTTTTTCTTATGTTGTCATTTTTATAAAAAGTCTAACTATATCAATGATTCAGTTTATATAGAGTGAAATTTTGTTATTTAAATTAAAGGGAGCTGTGAATAAAACTAATGAAATTTTGCCCATTGTTATCCCAAAAAAAAGCCGTTATATTCCAGACTTAACTAATGAAATTTTCCTTTTTTTTTGTTTTTTTTCCCCCATTAATTCTCAGCTGAAAAAGGCATTGTAGGGTTAGCCAGAGAAATTACAAAATAACAGCGTTGTTTTAATTTACAAGCATACTGTGTGTCTTTAAGGACATTCACTGCACATCAGTTTGAAAAAAATGCAATGGAAAGTCTAGAGTATTTATAAAAAAAAATCAGCCAGTCTGGGGAATAACGCGCAATAAAAAAACAGGCACTGATTACATTGAATGAAAAGAGCTTTAAAATGCTTAATTTCAGCTAATCTCTACCTGTATATGAATGCTCAAAATTACCAAAACCCTTTGCCAAATGTTCAGCTAAAGAACCAAAAGAACAGAAAGCGTCTTTATTAGCCAACTCTCTTGTGTTCTTTCACGTGACAAACATCGTGATCTTTTCTTATCGGATTCCAAGATAAAAAAAAACCCCCCAATTTTTTTTGATAGTTCCGCCTACGCCCCTCATCCCTTCAAAAAAAAAAAAAAAAAAGAGGAGAAGCACTGTATAAATTTATCATGTAATAATTGGCGCTGGCTGATATACATATATAACCCTAAGTATCTTTATCATTTATGGACTCTTTCTCCAGTAACAAAAACCAGGAAATTTATCATTATTATACAAGATGCACATCACAAAGGCTCCTTTGAAGAAATTGAACAACGGCCATGTCATACCTGTTTTAGGGTTAGGGACATATCTAGTGAGCGACAAGAAGACCACTAATTTGGTCTATGAGGCTTGTTTGAAAGGGTACAGACACTTTGATACCGCTGTTCTTTACCGCAACGAGAAAGAAGTTGTGGATGGAATTGCTCGCTTTATTGAGGAGGAAAAACAAAAAACAGGCAAATCGTTTGATGAAATAAGAAAGACGTTTTTTTATACCACAAAACTGTGGAACAATCAATGCGACGGGTCATATGAAAAGGTCGTGAGCGCGATTGATGGGTGCATGGAGTCTGCAAAGAAGTTGAAGTACATAGACCTTCTGTTAATACACTCGCCATTGATGGGTCCTAAGCACAGAATCCAGACATGGAGTGCTATGCAGGACTATAGCCAAGACAAGGTGAAGAGTTTAGGTGTTTCCAACTATGGGGTGAAGCACATCAAAGAACTTCTTTCATGGGATGGGTTGAAGATCAAGCCAGTGTTAAACCAGCTGGAGATATCACCATGGTTGATGAGACAGGAGTTAACCGATATGTGCTGGAAAAATGACATACAGATTGAAGCCTACTCACCACTGACCCATGGAGAAAACCTAAGCAATGCTGTTATCACCCAGATAGCCTACAAATACGAAAAAACAAACGCCCAGATATTGATCAAGTGGTCAATACAAACAGGACACATCCCGTTGCCAAAAACAGAAACAGTTGAGAGACTGGCAGGGAACCTTGATGTGTTTGACTTTGAGCTTAGTGAGGAAGATATCAAAGCAATCTCGCACCCGGATTCCTACCAGCCAACTTGTTGGGAGTGCACTGATTGCCCATAACTATTTTTAGTTATTGTTGAGAAAAAGAAGAAGTGTTGCTAGCCTTTTCCTTGAATCTGGGGTTGTCCAAAAGAACGGATGTGACACATGTTTATTTTTAGTGCTCCGTGCCTTTTTTTTTTTTTTTTTTTGTTACCTTAAAAAAAATAATTAGGAGAAGTTGTTGGTGTTTTTTCCCCCTCATTCAGGTGTTGTTGTTTTTTTGTGGGTGAAAAATTTTTAAACATTAAAACTCAAAAAATCCCCAAAAACACAATTGATAAAAGAAAAAAAAAACAAGTAGTTTTCAAAGTTCATATATTAGACTGATCATAATCACCTTGTTGGACATCACCAAGGAATAAATATATTATATTTGCACTTTTTCCCCCTTTTCCTTTTTTTTTTTTTTTAAAAAAAAGCCTTATCAATATTAGTCATAAAGGTTGATACATTTTAGTTTTTTTTTTGTACAAGACCTCTGTAATGCCTGTTCAATATAGAAGCAATGACCTTGTAGCCACCAGTTCAAGTGACTCAAATGACGAATTTTTTGAAGCCAATTCCAGTTTCAAAGTGAACGACAATGATAAATATGAAACGAGAACCAAAAATGACCCATCAGCACCTCACCTTGAGCATAGCAGCTTTAGTAAGTCCATTCTGAAAAACAAAACATCTCTGCACAGTGTAAGAAAAAATAGCAACACGAGTAACCAATCAACACTGAGTCACCACAGCAACAAAGACGGACATATTGAAACTCAACACAAAAAGTTTAGCAAAAAAAGCTCATCATCGTTTTCCAAAATACAAATGTTTAGAGACAGATCCAATACCAAAAAAAGTAATGCCTCATCTGAAGCTGTTCTAACAGACACAGGATCGAACACCTACAACGATAGCGGAAACAAATCAAGTTTGGTACCCAACATAGTTGAGGATGATGAATTTTTGGATGAACAAAACGCCAACTTACAAGACTTTTACAATAGCACAAGCCCAAGCAATGTTTCGATTAATGGCAACAGCTCTGCTTTGAATATTGATACAACTCTTTCGGATGCCAATAACTACCTGATGAATGCCCTACATGAGAGGGATGAGATGTCGTCACCAGCCTTGAGTGCCAACATGAATGATGATCTCGATTCTAACTCAAGAAAAACCCCAAACCAGAAAGTGCCTTCAAAATATAGATCTGGTAAGTTCTCCAGCACAATCACTAATTTTTTGCCAAATATCAGTGCCAAATTGCACCACAACAAAAACAAAGGAGAAGGTGGCTCGTCACAGCCACCAACACCATCCGGAGACAGCGCAAAGTTCCCAGCTAATAAGTTAGATACGATCAGAAGTCCCAGCCCAGCCAAACTTGCAAATAACTCAAATTCATACGCAGATCCTCTGCAACAGAATATAATAGAAAACAATGCAACTGGTATCCAAACAGCATCAACCAAGTTTAAGATTTTATCAATGATGGGATCATCTAAAAAACAAAATCAAATACTGCCTGGCAAGATGTACGAGACAAGCACAGCGCGCAACACCAAAACATCGCCCAATATGATAAAAACGGAATTCATTACAAACTCAGGGCAATACCAGCCGGTTCCTTTCCCCAACGAAAACTCAATGCTTCACACCATATCCACCAACCATAGCGGCTATCACCAATCAAACATTGGTCACGACACCAGCAGCATAAACAACAACTTATACATGACCAGACCTCGTGCTGATACTGTTTCCTCTCAAATAACATCTTTGAGCAATGTTCCTAGCTATGGCGTGTGGTCAACAATGGGGGCAAACACCCAGGATGTTGGTTCTTACCAATATGATGCTTCATCGATCATGTCGGCGAATATGATTCAACAACAGCAAATGGCATACAGTATGAGTGGGTACGGCACCAATGCGGGAACTAGCAGTTGGAGACCAAGGTCAAAATCCAATGTTTCAATGACCATGATGACTGATTACAATGGGTACCCAGTCTACCAAAATATTGGCTACAACAACGCAGATACCTTGAGCTACCAAAAAAGCCACCAAGTATCTGTCAAAAACATTCTTCCTCAGCTGGAACACCAAGATTCCATGAAGATTGCACCATTTTTGCAAGACGACGTTGACCATTCATCTTTCAATTGGGTGACCAATTATTCTTATGCTCCGAAGATCAATCTTCTCCCTAACATAAGTCAGCCAACCGATACCATTTGCGTCAGTAATATTTTCTCCTTGCAAAAAACACAAAGCTTCCCTACATGTCTGAACTTGACGTCTTATGCTTTGCATGGTGTATTCCATCAATTCGGTGAAATCTTATCCATCAGGACCTTGTATGGGTTGAACATAGCCTTGATTGAATTCAAATCCGTTGATTCAGCCAAAATGGCTCATGATGTTATGCACGGCCAGATCATTTCTACCAGCATTCCATCTGAGGTTTACTATGCACAGATTATACCGCTTCCAGTATCAATGGAACCAGACTCACAAGGGAATGTCAAGTCTTTGTTGAACGAGCAGCTTCACAACGGAAACTTGAGGTTTGTTGAGCACGGCCAATGGACTATACCTGTCTTAAGTGGCTACATTCCTGCTCAAAAAGATACAATTATCACTGAGTTGAGGAATAGCTGCGCTCATTCTCATGGAAATAGCACAGGGGGAAATGCGACCAATGAGATTGTTATTGAGCAAGAGTCATGCCCATTTGTACTCCCTCCTCCCGATTTGGTGGCACACAAAAAGAGCATTGACAATGTATTCAAACACTTCCAAGCCCACAATACAGCCAACAGCGATGATCATAGGTCAATTAAAGAGGCCTTGGATAACGTATTAGATGTTTTATCTAACAATAAGTTAAGCACTGACCCAACAAACTACGGACCACAGCCAAATGCAAATGGGAACTCAACAACCCTTGCAAACGGAAACAGAAAAATCTTTGACTCACCTACTTTAAGAGACTTGAGAAAGGCCTTAGACAATAAACAAATCACCACCTTGGAAGTCGAGCAAATATGTGTTTGTATGCTTGACGAGATTGCTGAGTTGTGCTCGGACTATTTAGGTAACACCATCATACAAAGAATATACGATATTTCGTCGCCTTTGTTCAAGAATCTTATTATAGAAAACTGTGCCCAATATTTGACTTCCATAAGTGTTCACAAAAACGGTACGTGGGCTGCCCAAAAGTTGATTACTGGTTCCACTGACATTGTCAATAACAAGATCAGCATTGTTAAAGGAATTGAAAAATATTGCTTGCCCCTTTTTACTGATCAGTTTGGTAACTATGTCATTCAGTGCTGTTTGAAGTATGGACCGCCTTATAACAGCTTCATCTACGACAATATCATCAAGAATTTTTGGGGAATTGTCCAGTCTAGATTTGGTTCCAGAGCTGTAAGAGCGGTATTAGAAACAAGCAACCTTGAGGATGACAAGATCTTAGAAAAGAAAAACAAAGATGAACTAGAGAGATGCAAGGTGATAACCAAAAAACAGTTGTATTCCATTACTTCATTGGTTGTGGTTTACAGTGAGTACTTGGCCACAAACTCGAACGGTACTTTGTTGTTGACTTGGTACTTAGACACTTGTACCATTCCAAACAGATTGGAGATTCTCTCCAAACAACTTTCAAAGAACATTGTTCCATTGGCAACACACAAGTTGGCAAGCTTGACATTGTTGAAGCTATTGAACCACAGAAAGGACGATGGAAACAGCAAGGCCTTGATTTTGAACAGCATCTTTGGCGAGTTGAATGCTCCGTTTGACAGTCCAAAAAGCAACATTGCGAACTCCAACTTGATAAAGATCTTGAAAGAAGCCAATGGAAACGGTACCCAATTCATACTCAAAGTTCTCTCCTTGAGTCTCATTGAAATGAAGTACAAACAAAAAGCTATAGCAAGATTGCACGACATTCTAACAAGTGTTGAGCCAGAGTACAAGGAGGCCGTGGATATGATGAAGAAGGACAAAAAGATGGTTGAAGAGCTCAGTTTGGGAACAACATCCACAGTTTCGTATGATGAATCCGCACTGTCGAACACTGGGAAAAGAAATAGGGCCCTATCGCATGTCTTCAACGATTCCTCAAACGAAGGGTCGTCTGCAAACAACACCAGCACTGTGCACACAAGAAACATGTCTTCAGGAAGCGCATGCAGCAACGCTGGAACCGGAAGAAGAAATACAGGGTACTCGACATCCCAAAGAGCTCATGCCAACAGCAAGGGATCCGTGTGGGAGTAATGTGACAATAAAGATGCCCGTTGCAATTACTTAAGTTTGTTATATATTTTTATGAGAATATCCAGATCCTGACAGTCGTCCACATTTTGCAGCATTCCGCTGTGTTTCTTGCTGATTAGAGTCTTCTGCCGTTCATAGTGCTTCAAAAGCAATGTCCTGGCCAAGTCCTTTTCGTCTTCGAAGACAGCCTTGCCCTTGGAAAAAACCTCGCCCAGCTCAGCCATCTCCTCGTTCTGCAAAGACAACTCGACTGCGTTATGTATCTTGCTGGCATGCAAAGTCCGTTTGGCCATGTACAAAGTCAGTTCGCTGATTTCGAGACCACATACCTCCTTGTAAGTGGTGCCTGTGTATGCGACTTCTTCAGGGTTGTCGAAGGAGTCCAG
The DNA here is from genome assembly GCA_030567235.1 of Hanseniaspora clermontiae. Classification (NCBI taxonomy): domain Eukaryota; kingdom Fungi; phylum Ascomycota; class Saccharomycetes; order Saccharomycodales; family Saccharomycodaceae; genus Hanseniaspora; species Hanseniaspora clermontiae. Next base: position 103,253 of record JAJLRV010000122.1, on the reverse strand, counting down.
GATCTCCACAGAGTCTTCGGCAGACCTGTTTTTCAGGTCGAGTAAAGCGTTTTGTTTGGGATCGCTCAGCACAGATTTGTTGTTGTTGAGAGAAAGCAGCAGGTCGGAGTCGGAATCTTCGTCACTGTCCCTTCCGTTCTCTTCGAGGGGTACAGTGGGCGTTTTGGATAGCGGGGACTTTACAGTGTTGAACTTTTTGATTTCCGAGTGCAGTGGAGACTCCATGATTATAGGTCTTTTGATTGGACTATTGGTAGATCTGTGGTCACTCTGCGCTGATATATCCACGTCGTCAGTGGCTTTTTGAGGTGTGGATGGCTTCAGCTCTTCGATATTGAATGAGACACTTCCATCATTACCAAGCTCAAACCCGTCCACTTGCCTGTTAACGATCACAGATGGACTATGGGAAGCGGCACTCCCAGCCTTTGATATTTCTTGCTTTTCACTGGCATTTTCTGGTAAAATATCGTCTTTCTGCGATAGCTTTCTGATGGTGTTCTGGTCAACGTTTTTTATTTCTTCAGATACAACCAAGTTTTCAAACCTCTTTGGTGAGTGGATTGATGCGTGTCTCAATGAAACGTTTCTGCTCTCAGAAAAGTCCTCATAACTATCCATGATGTTGTTAGACTGTGGCGAAAAACCAATATACTGTTTCTTCTTGGAGTTCTGCTTTCTGGTTGTTTTCAACTGCTGTCTAGTCTTCTTGAGTATTGGCGACTTGATAATTTCTAAGATGCTAACCTGTCTTTGAGCGACGGTTGCTTCAGGCACCAATTGTGCCGGCTTCTTTGTGACTTGGAGAGTTTTTTTGAAATCCTGAATCTTACCAAAGTCAACAGGAATATCAGAGATAACACGGCTTTGAATAATTTCTCTGTGTGTATACCTACTGTTGTTTGGCATTGAGTCGCTGTCGTTTGTAAGTCTTGAGACATCGTGGACATGCTTTAAGCTAGCTGAAGAGAGAGGAATTGTTTTCTGTAACTTTTTAATAGGCTCAACAACTTCGTTTTCCTCCTTAATCTTAAGAGCATACGTGCTGCCTTCATTATTGTTAATATTGATAGAATCATTCTGGAGTTCTTCTCTCTCTGACTCAAGATCTGAAACATCCAGTAAGTCAAGATCCAGTTGGCCCAGCAAGTCTCCATGCTTTGTCGGATTGTTTTCTGAAGAGGTTGATTGCAAATCTAGGTCAGCAGGCAGCTTGTCAAATTTCGTCTCAACTGCATCTTCTTCTTCAGAATCAAAAAGAAGGCTAACATCAATTCCAAACTTGTTTTCTGAGACTGATCTTGTATTTGCAGATGGGTTATTTGATCGTTTCAGTGTCAAAGCACCACCAGCAGATACAGATCTGTTATTTATTATAGCATTTTTGTTTCTGTCTCCAAAGAACAAACTATCAGTTTTTCTTTTGCTGACAAAATCAGAAGGACTCAATCTTTGTAGTCTTGACTCTTGGTCATTTGCAGAGACTGTATCGCTTTCTGCAGTTTTACTTTTCACATCTATACTATTTTCTTTTGTTTTCTTTTTCTTCAAAATATCCATTATGTTGATTTGTTTTTTATTAGAACTAATTCTTTGTTTCTTTGCTCTTTCCATTATGTTCTTAGGTTCATTCGGCGTTTTGTTGTCTGTAGTCGATGCAACCTCAGCTATCGGTCTTTTTTTAGCTATCACTTGTGATCCGGTTTCACAATTGTGTGCCGCTATATTAAACGGGCTTGATGTTGGAATTTTTAAAAGAAGCGTGTTTACAGTTGTTTCAAATTTGCAGTTGCAACAAAATACGCTGATCTTGTTATTTTTGTTCAGCTCCAATATATTCAAGCACACCAACTTGTTATTATCCCTTTTTGCAGCATCAAAAACATCTAGCTGTTCTGTTAGCTGAAAGAAATATTTAGCGGTAGCTTCCTCCATTGGGAGAAAGGATGCTTCTGATTTATTTCTTTTTTTGTAGTGTTTGATAAAACTTAAAACATGTTGTTTGGTCTTACACTTCTCAGTATGAGCCTCAAAATAAGATATGAGTGTGGTGATGAATATTTCAAGTTTCATTATTTTTGAAAGTTTTGATGTGATATTGTTGAATTTCTCAAATGTATAAATAAAATCACAGCCAAAGTCAATACAACCAGAACACCTAAAGTTTTGTGTGTACCTATTGTTTTTTTCATCTTCTGCTTGAAATTGGCCAAGTGTGTTTAGTATTGTAGACTCATTGCTGTATAACGGAAGTCTCTGTGTTTTACGGATACTCTTTTGTGACATTGACTTGGCATTTCCATGATTATCCATCATTGAGTGTCAGATTGCTTTTTTTTTTTTTTTGTTATTTTGTTAATAATGAATGTTTAAAAAAGAGAAAAAAAACATTAGTTGCTTTGGTGATGAAAGTTGGTTATTGAACCAGTAGTAATACAACACGCTTGTGTTTTGTTGTAGTAGATATCATATAAATCTTTAAACAGAGTGCCAACAAACAAAAAAAAACAAGAGCAAAAGCTCGGAATAAGTTACACATTGGCTCGTGATCGTATTCTTCTTTTTTTTTTGTTTTTTTTTTTCGCGTTTGAAAGCAGGTCACATGACCTGCACACTGAACAAAAAAAAAACAACAACTATCCAAACAAAAAAAAAACCATTTAATTCATATATATAAGGGAAATTAAAAAACCATATCTACTTACTCTTCATCAGAGTCTTCTTCAGCTTGTTGTAACCATTCAATGACAGGCTTGGCCAATCTTCTTAGTTCCTTGGATGTTTTCTTTTCAACAAATCTACCAGAGCATTTAGTATAGAAGGACAATATGGTTTCTTCGGAGACTATATCTAAGTTGTATAATTGGATGACGGCTTTAGGAAGTAGTTGTTTTTCTTCGTAGAATTTACCAGCAATTAGTCTTTCAAGACCACCCAGTAATTGAACTTCAAATGCTTCTTTTTCGTTTATCAATTTTATCAATATGGCTTTATGTTCGTCAATGAAAGATGTCATGAATTCAGTCAAAGTCTCGACTTCTTCGGATTGAACCAATGCTTGTATGATTACAGACATGATTTTAGCATCGGCTAACAAGTTCAAGCTTATGATTTTTTTATAAATTTCAACATCTGATGGGTCTTCGTTTTCAATCCACTCACCTAGTCTATGAAGTATTTGTAAGTTTTCGGACAATGGCTGTGATTGTGCTAATTGCTGTCTCTTTTGAACAGCATCTTCGGACAAGTCTAAAGCCCAATCTTCGTTGTTGGCAAATTCCAAATCTGAATCGACTTCTTCCAAATCCTCTAGGTCTTTTTGTAATTTCTCATCGGCTACTAAACCTTCTTCTTCTTCTTCTTCCTCTTCTTCTTCTTGGTTGGCTTGTTGCTGCTTGGCCAAATCACTAATAGAAACACCACCACCTTGGATGTTTTCAGAGGCAGTGGCAGCGGCTCTTCTGTGCTTACCCTTGGAGTCGTCGTTATCTGTTGTGTTGTTGCTGGCTAATAGGTTTAGGTATTCATCTTGGTTCTTCCAAATGTAGGCTGACAATTTATCACCCATGGTAACTTGGGTTAGTTTACCACAAGCCTTACAGTCCTTCATGATTTCACCGACTTTCTTGGAGTTTGCTTTACCGTAGAACTGGAAAGTGGTTTCCGGATTCATACAACTGTCACATAGAACATATTTCTTGATATAGATATCCAAAACATTCTGCAACTTGGCTGGATCATGGACACCATTGATTAGATATTTTTCTGTTTTGTAATCCAGCTTGGTCTGGGCACCCAGTTCAAACCCAAAGAACTTCAGGACATGTTCATTTGGTCTGTTGATGGCTCTGCTGACGTCCAGTAAGTTTGTAACATTGGTTTTGATACCGTTACCCTTACCTTCAGTCTTGGCTGTGATGGCAGGCATCTTATATCTGTAGAAGGGATCTTTATTAGCTCTATTAATATTGAAAGACATCGTGTGTGTATTAATGTGTTTGGTTGGTAGCTGGTGCTTCTGTATTATTATTTTATTCTTGGTGTGTGTGAATGCTCAAGTTGTATCCACCTTGTTGAGTGTACTAACACTACGAATAGCAGCAAAAAGAAAAAGAAAAAAAGAAACAACGATATCTGCTATGTATTTTTTTTTTTTTTTCACCAAAAGTGGAAAATTTTTCTTGTGTGTGTCAATTTGTGCTGTGAAGTTCTGTTTCTCGTTTCCCATATGCGTATAGTACTCCTCCCACCTTATGAAGGGGAGCAACAGCAAAATATTTCCTAATCAGGTAATGTGCGCTTAGCGTTCTCCAAAAAAAACAAAAAAATACAAAAAGCACACACACACTTGGTTGCGGAGAAAACCTACACGAGCATGAAAAAAAAGAAAAAGAAAAAGCAAAAAAAGCAATGGGGTCATGTGACCCAGAAACCACCTCACAGATAAACTCTTTGATTTGTATTTTTTTTTTTTTGGTGTGTGTGTGCACTCCTTTTCTTTATCTCAATATACAAATATATTAAACAAACACCACAGAACTACTTATGATTAACGAATACTACATCCTTCTGGACAAATACATATACATCTATAATACTGGCTATTATAACCAAGTTGAAAATGTCAAGGATCTGGACAAATACGCCAGCGACATACAGGCTTTACTAAGAGTATTTGACTACCAATCCATTAATCTGAAGTATATTACTCTTGTTGAACTATACATAACTATCAACTTTTTGAGATACTCCAGTACTTCTGATAACAATGCCATCTATGCTGAAATCACCAAGTACATCGACTTGCTCAAAGCCAAGCAGTTCCTAACCATTGACTCAGCAATCTACCAGTACTACAACTACTTAAACCAGGCCTTTAAATTGACAGTTAGCAAACAAAAGGTGACTGGTGATGTTATCAACCAATTTGAAAAGAACATCGAAAACTTGTTGAGTGGGAAATTGGAAAAATCCACAAATAGCATCCAGTACTTGAAGATGAACAAGTTGTTCATAAACTTCAAAATGAACTTCAATTCAGTAAGCATAAACTCAATCATTATTTTGGTCCAATCTTTGATCGAAAAGTTCCCATTGGACTTGGAGTGTAAGTGGCTTCTGTTCAAGTGCTACAAAAGCCTGGCCAGCAAAGACAAGGCCTTATACACCAACTACATGAAGGCTGTTGTCGAAGATATAATTTTGATCAGACCAGACAACTATTTGGCTTGGGTGGAGCTGTCCAAGCTTATTTCCGATAAGGAGAGTCTGTACAACTGCCATTTGCAAATCATCAAATTTACCAAATACAACAAAGATTCGTGGGTCTACCTAGCTGAACACAGCGAGAATGAAAAAATAAAAACTATCGCAAAGAGATACGTTTAGGTAGAATGTGTCTTTTATATATTCAGGTTTATGGTTAGATATTGGGTCTTCTCATTCACCCTGTCCAAACCCTTCAAGATTTGGTGTTCATGTTCCACAACAGATTCAAATGACTTCAATTTATTGATTTCAGGCAGGCCCTTGTCGTTTTCTTCAAACCGTTTTTCAAACACATCTTGCTGCACTATAATTTTATTTGGTTTCTTCAAGTTGATGTATGTCCTTAAGTCTATCACTCTTACCATCACATTATCCACTCTCAAGAAGAATCTCGTCAGTATGTATGTGTATTTCATTTTCTTTTTTTTGTCCTCGCCAAAGCCCTGGATTGCGGTATCTACTATTCTTATTTTTGAATAGCTCAGCGAAATGCCATTGTCATTCAGCTCATCTTCAAAATGCAGCACTGTATCGAACCTCTTGATGTCCACCTGCTGTGCAAGCTTCGCAAATGGAATTCTTGACTTGTCTTCTTTGACTATCTCGATCTGTTGTGTGTCAAAGGTGTCGCTGAGTGGATTTATTTTCCCAATGTACTCCACTGGTGTGTATGTCCAGTCAAAATTCAAGCCATCGTCCTCGGTGTTGTTGTTTGATATCGACATGCTGCTTCTCTTTGGATCATGTTTTTCCTTGTGTTTGTCCCAGTGCTTGCTGTTGCTAACCTTGATTGTCTCGTCAACCTCCCTTTTCACTGAGTCCAGAAGACTCATCGAATCAATCACATACTCGTATGTCTCGTTGTACTTTATGGATATGCCGTTGTTCACAAAGGTCATTTCGGGAAGCTTTATCTTCAGCTCATCTTCAATGGAGTCAATCTCTTTGTACGAGAGAATAGGTGTGTGGTTTTTAATTACAATTCCAAACCTTGTTTTGCTAACAGAGTTAACCACTGTTTCTACTCTATTATTCTTTGTTATGCTAGGCTTGGTCTTTTTGCTACTATTGTATTGTTGGAATCTTTTGTTTAATATGTTCTTTTCAAATGACTCTCTGGCCATCTGTGTCATGTCCTTGTACTTTTGATCTTCACCAACAGACGATGTTTTAAAATAAGACATGGGATGGTATGGGGTCTTCTTCGTGGATGGGCTTGGTTTATAAAGGTCTTTCGTTAGAAACCAACAGTGGTATCTTGTACAATTACCTTTTTTTTTTTTCCTTTATTAACCATCTAGGGGGTAAGATTTGGAAAAATACGAAAAAAAAAAAACAAAACTTAGAAAAATCGCTTATATCATTTGGAAGTAATGTTGATTGGAAACACACATACACCATAAAAGCAAACAAAACATACGCCAAAACAGAAAGATGCAAATTGGAATAGGTAATAAAATTAAAAAGAAACATATATTGTATGTTGTTTACAGTATAATCATAGTCCTCGTGTTCAAGTTCACAATCTTGTCAACTAACTTAGAGACCAGCCACAATAAATCAGCTGCTTCTCCTGACCAAGAAAAAGCTATGAACAAAGATGAGACCATATACAAAGACGTTATAATGCCCTTGATGCCTGACCTGGAAAAGAAACAAGAGTTAGGCAGACATGCGTGGTACCTTTTCCACACAGTACTGTCTAGATATCCTGATGTGCCATCTTCTGATCAGCAGGAAAAACTGCAGCAATACATCCACCTCTTTGCTGAGTTCTACCCATGTGGTGAGTGCTCCTACCATTTCCAGCAGCTAATTAAGAAAAACCCTGTCCAGTACAAGTCGAGACAAACAGCAGCCTTGTGGGGTTGCCACATACACAACTTGGTGAATGATCATTTGAAGAAGCCCATTTATGATTGCTCTAACATTTTGGAAGATTACGATTGTGGCTGTGGTGATTATGATGAGTTCAAACAGAAAGACAAGATAACCATTGAGAAGGAAAGTAAACAGCTTGGTTGAGGTTATGTCTGCTTTAACATATTACTACAGAGGATGGTTGTTTATTTTATTTTTATTTTTTTCTTGAAGTATATACAGCATTACATAATTGTACAGCAACCAGGATCTGGTCCGTTATTGTATCCCGCAGGCTGTGTGTACCCGCTATTGTTAGGCGTATGCACTAAAGGGTTTGTGCCCTTTGGTGTGTGTCCGCTTACAGAGGGAACTGTGAAATCTTTACCCTTGAACAAGTCATTGGCGTAGTTGATGATTTGCAACGACGCATTGCTAGAAGTGATTCTGTCTCTAAGAAGCTCCTGTTTCAAGTTTTGGTTCAACTCACTAATTCTTTTAAGCTTTAGGTAGTTTATTTTATACTTCAGCTGCAATGTCTTTGTATCGGATTGGATACTGGAAGAATTGTTATGTGTGTTTATTGGCATGGAAGTGTTATCACTGTAGACTTGTTGTTGCATTTTTCCAATTTTTGTTTTATCCAAGCTAATATAGTGTATGGTTGATGGTTGCTTTTTTTAAAGAAATAAAAACTGACTCTTATCTAAGTTACAATCTAACAGATATTCGGTAGATAACTACTGTTGTAAAATAATGAAATAATCACTGTAGTGGGTCTTTGCTACTATATTTGTCTATACCGATAGCAAGAGTGCAAATGTTCTTTTCTATTTATATTGAGAAAGATGTTTTAATTCCTTAAGATTTTTTTTTAAAAAAAATAAAAATGAAGAAGCCCCCGTATATACAAGGGTACCTTTACATGCATGTTCACTTCCTATAATCCAGTAACTATGTGTGCATCTATTTTTTTTCTTTTTTTTTTTTGCCTTCTTCTTCTTGTTTTTTTTTTTTTAAATGCTTACCGATATGAGGTTTAACTAATGGTTTCCTGAATGGGCAATCGTGTTGGATTTTTTGTTCAAGACACGTGATCTTACGGATATAACAATTATTTTGTTGTTTCTCAGTTGGTCTGTTTCAGAAAACGTTCTAGAACAAAAACAGATGTATTTCTTTTGTCAACATGTAAATTATTGATTCTTGGTTTTAAAATAAAATAATAAAAAAGAAACCTAAAGCATTGACGTATTACTTTTCTTAAAAAAAAAAAACCAAATCAATATAACAAAATTCTAACTTATTAAATAAAATAAAATTTTTGTTCATATAAGCCATTACTTAAAAAAGCTAAAGACCAAATACAACTATAAACACCAATACTAATTTTGATTTATATAGCAGTTAATAAATACTTTTGACAGCTTTAATAATTTATCAACAGCTCTCAGCGGAAGTGACTCGTTTATAACACAATCACTACTTTACTTTCTACCTGTAAATCATAAATACTAAAAAAGGCAATTTAGATTATTATACATTCGCAATAAATAAATAATAAAAAAAAGATGGCTGTATTCTCATATAAACTAAATAGATCCAGTAAAATGAACAAATCATCTAATCAACAAATATATGCCAGAAAAAGACACTACTTTGACGTTTCCAGGCTCTTTGGTGATCCTTTTGGTATAACAACCATGTCATTAGCCATCATTGGGTGGTTGGTTGCTGTTGTTGGTGGTATTTGCTTCATTTATTTAACCCATGACTCACTTACTGCGGATAACTCTGTTGGTTTCCCAAAGTTTACTTGGTGGGGGTTGGGTTTCCAAATCTTTTTGATCTTCATATACATTACTCTTTACTGTTTTGACTTGCTTGATCATTATAGAGTATTCATCACTTGCACCACAGCAATAAGCTTTGTTTATAACACAAACAGTTCCACCAACCTAATATATTCTTCTGGCAAGACCAAAGCTGCATCCGCTTCTGGTTGTATTATTCTGAGTGTCATAAACTTCTTGTGGTTATTGTACTTCGGAAGCGACAATAGCTCTCCTTTAAACAGATACATTGACTCTTTCAGTTTAGATGGCCAAAGACCAAGTAACATTGTTTCTGAATATCTACAAGACAGAAGGTTAGCAAACATCAGAAGACAACAACACCAAAAGCAACAAATGGCTAGATATGATGAACTACAAAAAGGTATGAGCTCCGGATATGCAAACAACATACAGTACGTTTCAAACTTAAATGAAACCAGTGTTCCTCCTCCTACAATGCAACAAGAAGAAAATAATTTCACATCTGATGGTGAAATCACTGGTTCTGCAACAGATGAATTCCACAACCCGATAAACGTTGCTGCTCCTTCAACTTCAAAATTCACAAATGGCCAGTCTAACTCGAGATATAACAGAAACCACACTACGCAGCCATCCCAATCGCTTTCCAATGCAAGAACATCTATCATCAGTTATGCTGATCCTTCGGAAGAAGAAGCAATTTATCCATATAAGGCCGTTGCCATATTTGAGTACGTGGCTGATCCTTCTGACCCTTACGAAATTTCTTTTGATGAGGGTGAGGTTATGAGAGTCACAGATATAGAGGGCAGATGGTGGTCATGCTTAAAAACAAATGGAGAAAGAGGTATCATCCCCTCAAACTATGTAAAACTACTAGAATAGCGCAATATATTCTTAACAGCTAATTTTCTGTTCATAATAATATTTTCAAACATGTATATATAAGTTTAACAAATGCATTTATCATCTTGTTTGACTAATCACTAAATGTCTTTTTCTTTTTTTCTTTTGATTTAATCAATAAAATGGACACCACCCACAGAAAATAAGCCCTAAGTTATTGTCAGATTGGGCTTCATTCAATAAACTTTGCACACAACTTTCAATACTTTGTCTTTCTTTTCCACCTAGTATCTTGTCCGAAACTGTATCCAAACATTTCTTACTGTACTCTTCTGAGATACTATATGCTATTTCAGACTTTCTCAACACAAGCAATGTTGTTCCCGAATTCAAAGTCTCTGCTGTTTTGATTACAACATCAAACAACTCTGTTGTCTTGTTTTTCTTTATCTGCTTTGACGGCATTTTCTTTGGGGGTTCTTTCCACTGTTCATAGATGTCATCATTCATTTGTTCTTGTGAGTCACATGGTTGATTTTCGTGATCTGAGTTTGGGTCATCATCGGCCAAATCAAACATTGCTTCTAGTTTCTTGGTGCTAACCTCCAGAGACCATTTATACAAAGGATCAAGTTTCAAATTCATTAAAGATAACAGAACAACCAAGTGGTTTTTTCTCAAAGTGCTATAAACATCCTCAAAGAAACGGTTTATAGCTCCATAGTGGCCGTAAATACCTAAAGCATCTCGTATATCTGCTGTGTATCTGAACGGTATCCGCTCTGGAATGGCCAATTGCTTACCACCGTCGAAGGTGATACCAAAGTCAATGTGGACAAAATCACCTGTCTGGCAGTTCATCATCACATTCGACATATGTCTGTCACCAATTCCCAGAATGTACCCTATCAGAGATGTAATAGCCAAAGACATCGCATATGTTTTCTTGGCTTTGTACCAGCTTTCTGGAGACAGAAAATTTATGCGGAAAAACTCATTGAACCTAGGAGTAACAAATTCACACATCTCACTAAATTTCTTCACTCTAGCCTGAGGAGTGGCCTTGGCCTTGTAAAGAGCATCCATGTTCTTTCTCAATTCTTCTTGCGAAATCTCATCTGCTTTATGCATGGGCTTTAAGATGTCGTTTAACGAATTGGCATCTTTGATGAATTCCATCATACCAAAATTGTGGCCCATTGGGAACACCTGGTATGTCAGCAGTTTGTACTTCAAATGTGTGCCTTCTTTCTTTTTGAAAACCAAGTTGTTAATCTTTTTCATCACTTTTAGCATGATTTCATCAGACTTCAAATCATCGTTACCTTTTGCTAGTACTTTGAATTTGGTTCCATTTCTCATTTGGAAATAAAATATTCTTGGTCTTGATAGCCCTGAAGTTGACATATTTATCGTGCTGTCTATACCAACAATATGATAATCTGCCAGATCCGCCTGGGACTTGATAAGTTCAACATAGTCCATCAATGGATTTATTACCCTTCTCTTTTCATTGAATACCTCAAAGACCTCCTCTGGTGTCTTTTTAAATATTACTTTACAATTCTGTTTTTCATTCAAAGAGAGTCTAGTAACTTTCTTCAAAGCTGGGGTCAAAGACAGATCTTTGATCACATCACTAAAACTCTTGTAGTCGTCTGCCATCTTCATCAAACTAGGCTCCTTTAATACGAGACTTGACATCAACTGAGAAATTAACGAACTTCTTAATTTTGCTTTTTCGTTATTATCACTTGAATAATTCAAATAACTGTTCGCTAGATGAGTGCTATAGTCAGCATGATCCTTGAAGCAACTTATAACAATTTTGTTTAAACAACATTCCAGTAAAACAGAAAATACATTACAGTTCTCATTCACTTCAATGTGACCTGTTGAGATCTTGGCAAATATGGTTCCGAGCCATGGCAGGCAAGCAGCTTTATTATTTGCCAATATACGTTCAATCGAGTCCATCCAGATTTTCAAAGTTTCTTTCCATCCAACTATAAAACACCTATTTTTTATCCAGTTTGCTTCTTTGTTTTCCTGGTTCTTAGGAATATCCGCTATAGTTTGGAAATCCAAGATATGCTTGAGGTTTACCTTTTTGTTAATAATTTGCAGCTTCTCTACCTCTTTGCTACCGACTTTGTCAATGTCAAAGTAGTCCTTGCTGAAAAAATTGATCAATTCAAACCACAAAGAAAAGAACATGTCAATATTCTCGGCTTCTTTGTATTTGTACGTCCCAGGAGTACAGAGCTGTTTACTTAAAACTGAAATTAGACTAACAGTCATGTTGATTATTTCATCTTTGTTTTGCTTCATTGATGTTTGGATTTCATTATATCTTTCTGCAACAAACTTTTCATTAGCAGAAACCACTCTAAAGGTCTCAGATATTTTCTTTTTCTTTTCCGCATTGTTTTGGAACAAAGTTAAATACTTTTTACATGACACCTGCTGCTGTCTAATTTCGCTGTGCTTTCTCAACAAAGTGTCCATTTCCTTGTAATCGGGACTGTAGTTATCTATTCTTGAATTCAAAACACCAAAGTAATAAGCGTTGACTGTATAGATGTCTTTTGAATGGTATGAGAACAAATGGTCATCAGTTTCATGAGGTGCTTTTAAGTTATTCAGCAAATTGTAATATGAAGTCCATGTTTCATTCAAGGTTTGTTTTTTTGATTCTAATACCCATTTAATCTTATTTATTTGCAAAATATTTTCAAAAGTCGTATTCTCATTGTCAAAAGCATTTGAAAGGATGTTGTTCAAATGATAAAATGATGATATTTTATCACCACTATTCCATCTGCAAATTAAGTTCATCAGATTAGCGTAGTCTTTCCATTCATTGTGTTCATCAAAGTGGTAAACATTCAACACTTCTAGAAATTTCTGAGTCCTGATTAATTCTTTAATGGGCAAGTTGAAAGTTTCAAAAGATTGATTTTCAGCCCTTTCTATCACATAATTTAAATTTATTAAATGTAACAAGCCTAAGTGCTTCAGCATGTTTTTATTCGGAATTTGCTGGTCAATACATCCTTCTTTAACTTGCTCAAGAGGTGAGATAAATGCTAGATTGTCAACAAAAACATCTGAGAAAAATTTCACTTTCATGCCTTCATTGTAATATCTCAACATTCTGTATTGATCTTTTTCACACAAACCAGACATAGTATCTTGTAATGTTACTAGACCTGTCATTGAAGCAGAAAAAAGATCAGATTGTTCACTTCTTTCAAAAAGATCTAATACAGAAATTTTTGAAACTTTGAAATTCTCTTTTAGCATATTTGCTTTTTTTAATGCCACAGAAGATAACATATGCAATCTTATGTCATTCAAACCTATTATTTTTTCTTCTATTTTTTCTTTGTTTGTGAGCATTAGCTTCTTGATCAACCCATTTCCATAAGCATCAAACTCATAGCTATCTTCTTTATCAAAGAGCAAATTAGACTTGCTGTAACTAAACAAGTAAGCCTTCTCATCACTGGCATCAGATAACGGAATGTCCCAATTTTGCAGTTCGTTATAATAGCTTTCAAAATCACTATTGAAATCATTAAATTGCACATCTCCTGGATTGTTTAAACTTTTAGCCAAATAATGTTCTCCTTGATTTTCAAAACTGTGCTTTATGTTATCTAAACTAATGTTTTGATTATAGTTTGTTTCAACAGAGGCCAAGTTAAATCCTAGTACTGAATTACTAAATCTTTTATCTCTAGAGTACCCTTTGGAAGATTTCAAATAATCGTTTAATTCAAGCTCCATTGGTATGCTGGTTTGCAAGAACATATCATATTCAGTGTCTAAGCCTTTGAAAATATCTTTCCAAATATGCATTTGTTTCCATATCATTTTGTCTTCTTCAGCAAGCATAAAAGCAAGTTCGTGGTAATCCAGTGCAAGACATAATCGTACTAAATTTTCTAAAACAAATGAGTCGTAAAATCGCTTGTATTTAGGATTAATATTTTTTGATAAAGTTTTATCTTCATCATATTTCAATGATCTGATTTGTAAAAATATCTTCAAAGTAGTCAAAGCCTTTGGCTTAAAATCAAGAGTAGTTTTGGAGCTGTATACCAAAACAGAATTTAAGTTTCTTGCCCATTCACTTATAGTATTTTTATCCATGACGGTAGAAAGGCAAACAAGCAGAGCATATAGGAACTTTTCCTTTAAATAACTTGAGTTAAAATTCTTGTCTACTAGCAAAATAAAGTTAAATGTTGAATCTGCTGATAAATGCAAGGTTAAATGGTTCCATAAGCGGTACATCCACTCGGAGTAAGAATAAAGCTCAAATTCATGAGCACCTCCATGCTGTAATTCAGTTACTCCTGTCTCAGTATCCAGTATGTCTATGAAATCAGCAACGCTGATATTTTCTTCAAAGTCAAACTCTAAATTTAAATTAGAGATTGAGCAAAAGAAATCTTCCTCCAAATCTTCGTCTGCATCTTTGAATTCTTTTGATAAATGTAAAGACAAGCTCAGCAATGATAAATTTAATAAATCAACAGTACTTTTTGTGTTTGCTTTCATTTCAAGAACAGATTCAGTGATTAGCATTAAATAATTTTTTTCTATCGCTATTGCTCCTGCTGTCTTTTCAAATTTGAAATCTTCTAGTATTCTATTTGCAAATAAAGAAGAGATACTTTTCCAGTTTAACATTGACAATGTGGCCTCTGGAAAATCCACCTTTAAAAAATCTTTAACATTTAAAGACATTCCTCTGTTAATTAAAAAATCTGACATAAAATTATTCAAATCTTCCAGACAGTTTACAGCTACCGCCACTGTTAAAAAAACAGGTTCCTTAGAGTTATACGCCACATCCAACTGCATACCATCTGTATCGGCAAAGATAGATTGGTAGATATAATAAAATAGTTGATGTGACTTCCCTTTTTCTGTGACAAACTGATAAATGACATCTTTGAAGTCTTTGTCTATTTTATTCTTGACAGAATAAAGCTTTGTCATTATCGTCAACTTAAGTTCAAAAGTTAACTTAACAGACTTAACTTTGGATATCAAAATAAACAAAAACGACTTAAAAGTATCAAACAAAGAATCAAAATTGTCTATTTTAATGACATATTCCAAAAAGTTCAATGTAATTCTGTCTTTGACATTTTGATTTAAGCACAGTCCTAAAACCAATAAGTATACTATTTTTAATTTTCTCATAGCAGATATCGCAAACTCAAAAACTGAAAAGGGCTTTCCAAAGTCTGTGAAAGTCTCTAATATTGGAATCTCAATCATCAGACTTGAAAATAAAGTACTGTTTGTATTTACTGAAGGATCCGCTATTAGTAGGTCAGTGACCGGTAATGAGAATAGTTTTAAAAATGAAATAGGCTTATTTTCATACAAAACATTTTGCAAAACAGATCTGTCAAAATCAGGACACACTGACAAAAATCCAGAAGCAAGTGTAGCTAAACTGCTAGTATCAAGAAGCTTCAATTGGTCTTTAAATGTAGTATGATTGTAGCAATCTATCGGAATTATTGTTTCAACCTTAGTTAATTGCAACTGATCAACTACGCTTATGCTACTCTCACTTTTCAAGATGGAATAAAGAATGTTAGCTGTTATAACATCGTTAGATTGAAATTCAAGTATCCCTAAAGACTTTATTTTGTTAATGTCTTTAGTTAAAATCAAGCATGAGCAAACAAATAAATGTGACAATTTTTTGTTTTCCAGTAGCTTTTCACAAATTTCATACACATTCATTAAATTCGGCTCATCAAAAAATGCATTTAGTGCTAACTTAGCATAAGTAGGAACATTAGTCAAATTGCTTTTTAATAGGTCAGACAATACTGCTGTCATGAAATCATAATTCAATGCTGCCAATAACTGAGTTTTGCTTTTGAAGTTATACCATTTGCACAACTGAGAAACCATTAACTCAAACAAGTTATAAGTCCTTTCGTTGACTAAAGGTAAAATGTTTTTAAAGCAAACTACCATTATGCTTGGAGATATTTTGGAGAGACTTGTTAGCATTTCAAACTGAATTGGGACATCTTGGTTTTCAACTAAAGATTGCTGGATATTGACTAAAACTGAATTTTGTGACTTGTAATCCAATCTTCTAAAGAGACTTTCAAGGCTGTCAATAGCACCAAACAAATAAACACTTGAGTATGACATGTCATGTATAGAGATCCACAGCTTTAAGTTTTTGTTTTTACTTTGACCTTGCATTAAAATTGGAGAAGCAAGAACCTTGCCAACAATTAATAAAAACTTTTTCAACATATGAATATCATGACATATTTCAGAGTTAATTTCGTCTTTGATGTTAGTAATAAAACTGTTAATTATTGCAGAAATTTTTTCTGTGCTCAGACTACAAACCTTTTGGAAAAATGTGTCTAAGAAAACATCAAATTGATCTGCATTTCTGTCATATTTTGGTGATTGCAAAAAATTCATTTTGAAAAAACACCAATTGAAATTGTCTGTTAAATAGTGAAATGGTGGTAGTGAAGCATTTTGAAAGAGTTGACAAAAATATAACAAATTATTTTCAAAATCTACAATATGATAAAAAGTCTTTTGATCAAACCCCACAGCTAAAGTTTTAAACATTGAAAGATATTCGGTAGTTAGATACTCAATGCTGTAGATGTCGTAATTTGAGATGAACTTCACCATATAATTAGCTTTATACATGTTCCCTGTTACGACTATTCTATCTATAAGATTGAGAAAGTGGTTGTGAATGTTTTTTGACATTTCTTTGGTATCTTCAGATAGATAAAAAAGCAATCTCATCCATCCAAGGCCATTGCTATTTGGGTTTTGCTTACACATCTTTTCAAGGTATTTGATCAAGTAGAAAACACATTTGTAACTTCTGAATAATCCACGACCTTCATAGACATCTAGCTTTTCTACTGCATTGTATTGGGAGCAGCTCCTGTTTGAACAGCCATCGTTATCTTTAGTTATCCTTGGATTCACTCTTAATATTTTTAATCTTCTATTCAAGGCAATGGGCATTATCAGATTTTTTGGAAGAATATCATCATCTTCAACAAGCAGTATTTTTGGCTTGATAAATGGTAAGCTTGTTGAGCCTTTATTGTTATTAATTATAGCATTAATAAACTCCGCACCTGTTGCTTCTTTGCAAACATTACATTGCTTGTTTTTAAGATTAGAATTAGAATAACATAAATCAACTAATTTTTGCTGCTTGTAAGAAGCTTCTTTGAAATAAGTATCACTATCTTGACTATACCCCCAATAAAAAAAGTTTGAAAAGGACAAAGGATCCTCAACTATTGATGCTTTGGGTAACCAATCTTTCAGTATAAGTTCAAATGTACTCAATCCATTCGCTCTTTCATAATTTTTCAAATAATTCAAATTCTTTCTTTGTGTTTTAAATTCAAAATCTTCAAAAATCAGTGAATCTTCTTCGTCAAAGTTCTTTTGTAGAATATGATTATCCACATATGGCACCAGCAAGCAAATGTTTTTCCAAAACTTGAAGACCTCAAGAGAGGCACCAATTGGGCTTTGCGTTTTAATATTTTTCAAAATATCAGTAATTTTGACTCTTACTATAGCCCATTGTTTTTTATTTAAAACTTGATTTTCTTTATGTATCCAACCAGCAAATAAGCAAACAAAGTAAGTCATTGATGTTACGTTTTCATTTAACATGGACAAAGCTTCAATAAATGGCGTAAATAAAACATCAACTCCTTTATCTGACAATAAAGTATTGTTATTATCAATCTTGTTGCACATCCCATTAACCAAGAGACTTGCATTGAACATATACTTATGGTAACGACTTAAATTCTTGTTTGTAGTTATTGGTATAGCAAATTTGTAGTCATTAAGTTGGCCCAGTTGATACTTGAGAAGAACCACTGTCACAATAGGCACTATTTTCTCAAAATTAGTAGCCTCTTCAAATGTTTGTTGAAGGCTTTCAATAAACCCACTTAAAGAAACATTTCTTCTCAGAAGAGGCATAATATAGTTTATAGCATCTTTCTTTACTCTGCTATTTTCCAGAGGTTCGATAGAATTGTTTTTAACTTCATCAAATAAGCCCCTATTGTTGTTGCCATTGATTATAACAGTTTTTTCTTTGAAATAGAAGTAAACACCAAGATATTCAGCAATTATATTTTGCTCATTTGTGGAGTTCACATATTCGTATTCATCGATTC
Organism: Hanseniaspora clermontiae; assembly: GCA_030567235.1. Classification (NCBI taxonomy): domain Eukaryota; kingdom Fungi; phylum Ascomycota; class Saccharomycetes; order Saccharomycodales; family Saccharomycodaceae; genus Hanseniaspora; species Hanseniaspora clermontiae. Next base: position 85,222 of record JAJLRV010000122.1, on the reverse strand, counting down.
TTAAATCAGAACCTTTTTCCGGAAATTCTTTGAAGCTGTAGGTTTCTGGTGATAACGACTTATTATTGTGTGAATCTATAACATTTACAAGTAGAAACTTGATAAGCCTTAACATATCATCCAAAAAAAAATCATTTCTGCTAAAAGAAACTTGAAATTCAACATCATAAGGTAAAAAATCCAAATACTTTCTTAAAAAGCTGAACACTGAATCATCAAACCCTCTAGCTTTTATGAGATTGTCAATCAAAACTCTGGAAGTAGTCCCATAATTATCATTGTCATACACATAAGACCATTCAAGCATATACTGTGTAATAAAGAAGAAATCTTCGTCAACTTTTTTAACTGTATAGGTATCCAGTAAAAACTTTGTAAATGCATTGACAAGTAATCTTTCCCAGGTTCCGTGTACCTTTCCCAACAATCTGTGTTTCATTACTCTGCCTAAGATTTTAATACTCAAATTGTAACAATTAGAAAATCGTGATGTATTCTCTTCTGTAAGAATTAGATATTGTGATTCCAAGAGCTTGTCATATAGGTGTCTGTCGAGAAGCTGATGGTTTATAAGAATTACATTTAACATAGTCTGATAATGATATCTGTATAATTCAGAGTACTTTCCGTTTAAATCATAGAAATTTTCGACATAGTCACCAAAAACATTGAGATCTTCACCTATGACTTGATCTATAATCCAAGAAATAAGATCACTGGTATTCTTGCTATTTGTAAAGTTGTGTTTGGCCATGTCAAGTAACTTAGCCAAAGCATTGAGAAAATCTAATAGTTCCGTCATTCTTACTATTATAGATCTATCAACAACCCGATCTTTATTCTTCAAGTATTCGTCAAGACTATTTTCAGTAATGTATTGACTTTTGGTTTTTATTAGATCAGATATATTCTTTTTGTTCAAGTTGTTGAAAAAATTGATTAATACTTTCCAAGTTTCTAATACAACCTCTTTCTTTACATGCTTAAAAAGATCAGGAGATGCAGTCGTATTCATTGCAGATGTGAACATATTCATAATCATTTTTTTCTCTTTGATTGTTGATGTGTTTCTTTTTAGCACTCTGTCTTTGATGTCTGTAAGAATCTTTTCTAAAGCCAAGGTTTCTTCAGAAACATTTGATTCATTATAGCTCTCTTCATCCAGCCAATCTTCGCCGTTCATTTGGTTTGAGGTGTTATAGTTGCTCATTATGGTTAATATTTTATATATATGCAAAAACAGCTGCAACTCTGTTTGGAGTTATGATGTATCATGGAAGGTTGACTTATTCAAGGAAACTCTCGCCAGACGGGTGAGTCGTGTATCTTTTATTAAATAAAAAATTAACATTTCAAGTATTTTACCTGGTAGCGATGACATAAATAGTAATAAAACTAAAATTAATATGTTTACATATTTTGTGTTTATAGCTTTAACTAAATCAAATATTTTTAGTACACAAACAAAGAAAATATGTAAACACTTCACAGTGTTACAGAGATTGCATACTCACAAGACAAAAGATCAATACCAGTATTTGGATATTGAATTAGATCAAAGCTTGGTTTATTCTTTAGTATCTTAATGATAATAACTTCTACAAATCTATATATATCGTATATATATGTTTTGAATTCTATGTAATATATTTATAAAAATAATGATTTTTCTTTCTAAAATATTAAGTGAATTTAAACAACGACACCAGAGTTAGAAGCAATTCTTGGCCATAAATCGGCACATTCCTTACCGACTGGACCGGTAATGGCAGAACCCTTCATTTCACCCTTTGGGTTGGCAATGACACCGGCATTGTCTTCAAAGTATAAGAAAACACCGTCCTTTCTTCTCCAAGCCTTAGATTGTCTAACAACAATAGCTTGTAAAACCTTCTTTCTTAATTCTGGCTTACCCTTCTTGACGGTAGCCATAACCATATCACCTAAAGAGGCAGCTGGTAATCTGTTTAATCTAGAACCAGAACCCTTAACGGCCATGATGTATAAGTTTCTAGCACCAGAGTTATCAGCACAGTTGATGACAGCACCGACTGGTAAACCTAACTATTTATGAATTGTATTTTGCATATTAATTAAAAAAATTTAAGTTTCACTTGTTAGTAATTGTTTTTTTTCTTTATTTTCTGTTGACATGTCTTAAAATGACATTAAATTTGTGTTTGGTTTCAGTGGCCAAATCTAAATGTCGAAAATGGGATGATATATCACCACTCGACATAAACTTGATACTGAAGCCAACTTCAAAGAAATCCTAACTTATTCATCATCTTCTAGTCACTTCAATTTTGTCAAAAACTTCATGAGAAAAAACACAGCTGTCGTTTCTTTTTTTTCAACTAAGTCAAACCATTCTATTATCCACCTTTCAAATGCTTTTGGAATCATATTTTAAAACCCCAAAATCGATCCGCACAATTAAAACATTCAGTAAAAACAAGTTTATTCAAAGATAAACTCATCTAACGAACAAATTTAATTGTGTTGAACAATTTGCTGGATCCGTTTAGTTGGTAATTTTTCTTACTGATGCTCTCCAGAACACTATTCTCATTTTTACATTTTCTTTGTTTTATCAGATCTTTTAAAATAATGTGATTGCCTATGTTTATCTTTATGCTATCTTTTGGTATATTAACATTAAATCCAAAGCATTCAACTTCCTGTATATCATCTTCATTTATAACTTCACATAGCTTCAAAAGCCTTTTCATTTTTCTTGGTTTGTAAGATCTCTTAGCAGTATTGCTTTTCATCAGCTTTAAGTACCTCAGCTGTGATAATAAATTTAATCTTTGTTTCTGTTTCTTAATTATGCTGTCCCTCCTTTGGACATCTGTTTCCTTTTCACTTACTGTTGCACTCTTGATGTTTTTAGTATATTTTATAGAACTTGTTCGACTGATTTTTGAATAATGTTTCTTAACTCTGTTTTCTTCATGGTTCTTAATGTTGCTTGAATTGTGTTTATCTCTAGATTGATGAATATGTTGTTGGTCTTCTGTGTTTTTCAATTTGTAGCTGCTAATGCTATCTTCTGTACATACAGAAATTCTGAATTTAGTACCTTGAGCACCGTTACCTGACATTTTTTCTAAGTAATTATTTGGATGGTTTTGATAGCTTCTTTTACTTTCTTTGTTGAGAAACTTAATTATCAAATTTTAATAAGCTATTATCAACATGAAAACCAAAGAGAGAACACAAAAAAAAAGGCGTAGCAGCAAAAACCACTCTAAGCAAAAGTACCTATTAGAAAATAAAAATAAGCAGAAAAAAGAAATTTTACTAATAAAAAAAAGAAGATTATGCTGTATACAAAAACAGTAAAGTAACCAAAAAAAGAAATAGCCAAAAGCTTGCTAATTTTTTCTCTACCAATTACCCATTTCTTCAGTTTTTTTTTTTTCATTTGTCGTTCTTCCATTGCAATTGTGTAAGTACTTGGCAAAATAGTAAATGAGAATTGTGTGTGTGTTTTTTGCTATTTTTGTTGATTTTTTAAAGTGTTTATTACCACTTTAGGTAATAATGCACATGTATTTGCCGTTTTAGGAAATCTGTGTAACAAAAAAAAAACATTCTAAATCTTAAGTATTATATTAAAAAAAAAGTATTTTTTTGTTACAAGTTTTTTTGGGTATAAAAAATAATAATTTTGCAAATTGAAATGATGTATGTCCGGCAGATCTAACGATCGGAGTTAAATGTTAAAACACCCAAAGGGGTTTTCCGTTTTTGGTGTTTGCAGCCGTTAAACAGGCCAAATCTATTTGATATAGGAAAGTCAAACCAACTTACAAATAGCTGAACAAGAAAGAACTTAGAAAGGCAATATGTCAGTCATAGACGTATCCCAAGAAAGCTCGGATGATAACGATATAGTAATCGTAGAAGAAAATAATGCTGGTAAAAGATCTGTATCGCCTATAATTACAGGCTCATCAAAACGACAAAAACGTAATTCAAATAAAAATATTTTAGTGGATACTGACAAAGGTGTATCACTGATTCCTGAACCGGACTTTGAACTTGATGATGATTTAGATGAGCAGATTATTGAAGATTCTGATGTTGAAATTATAGAGAAACCTGATGCTACCACCAGCAAAGATGATTGGGTTAAAACACAAAACGGAGACAATGACGATGAAGTGCTGTGTATCATTTGCTATGGGGATGTTGAAAACGCAACAGTTACCAAGTGCGGACATGTTTACTGCTTCAAATGTTTACATGAATACATCAATAAAGGCTACGTTGAATGTGCTGTGTGCAGGCAAAAACTGGCACTTAATCTCAATCGTTTGTTAAAAATGAAATGCAAGATAGTACCCCGTGATTGATGACAATGCTGTATTTCAAAATAGATTTGCAGTTTTATCAATAATTAGTTAAATAACAGAACAGCATAAAGCAATAGTGCGGCTGATTATTTTATGAAATGAGATTTTTTCGGAAATAAAAAATTTCAAGTACAAAAGTTTAATTAAAACGATTATAAAAATACGAAAAACTAATTTACTGAGCTGGGCACAACAACAGCAACAAAAAAAAAAAACGAACAAACAACAAAGAATAAAGATAATGATGGATGTTAATCGAAGTTTATAATGCTTTTTAAACGAAGTTAAGTTTTATATATGCAAATACCAGACGATAATTAACTATATAGAAGCTGTATAACATCACTTCAATACTATTCTATTATAAGAATAATTAAAACTCTCATCTTTTCCATAATAATTAAAAAAATAAAAAAAAGCAAAAAGCACGAAATAACAAAATGTTTTTTAATCATGGTTCCAAAATCATAAACTTTGACGAAGAAGAATACAGGCTAAAAAGATTCAGTTCTCGAAAGAAATTTCTGAATTTGAATGATATTCATAGTACATTGAATCAAATGATTATGGAAGACTCCTTGAAATCTGAAAATATTGACGAAGATACAATTATTCCAAAACCAATCAAATGCGTTGCATTTGGACAAGAAAAATATCTTGCTTTCAATAACTTCACAAATGAAAGCAATAAGGGGCCAGCATATGCACACACAGCTTTTCAACATGCCGAGTTCCATAAAAAATCAGTAATAACCCACAGACTCAGAGACACATCTGCTGTGAATAAAAGGCACAGAAAAAAACTAATTAGCCAGAGCTACAAGTCATGGCTTAGAGCAGAGCATTTGAATCATGATATGGCCAAGCCTATTGTTCCAAGACTGATTGCTGTGCATCTTGGCCCTGACCCATCTGCTGCCACAGCCAATAATGAGTATTTTGAAACACATGGGGGCTACAAGGGTAAGATATTATTATATGGGCTATATAAAAGCCACAGGGATACAAGACCGCACAAATGCCCGTATAAAATGGTCAAACACTCTACACATTTGAACCATGGAACGACTGTATTTCCCAAGAAAAACATATCGCCAACCTTACAAAAAAGATGTATTTGCGAGCATTTCAGCATAATAAAAAGTCCACTAAAATAACAATGTAGTATTATATAACAAAAACAGCGATTGCTGCCTCAAAGCTTTTACACCAGCTTATCATCATAATCCTCCCACATTTCGTTTACAGGATATTCCATAACCTCGTTGTTATCGGCATCTTTTTTTTGAACTACAGAGTTGTACAGCCAGCCACCAGTGGTTTTGTATTTGGTTTTGAATGTGCCGGCAAGGTTTTTGTTTCTTTTGTTCTTCAGCGTGGAATCGGCTGAATTCGTTGATCCGTATTTGTTCAGTATCTTCTCCAACTCCAATACATCATCGTTTGTTGCCTGTTTTCTTTCATGGTCCTGCTTACCACCTTGTTCCAAGGGCTGTGTAAATATAGCATCAATGTCCCATCCAGATTTCCCATCAAGTATGTCCGTCACACAGTCTCGAGGATCAACATATTCATACGGGTTTCTGAAATAGTTCGTAGCATAGTTTTTATATTTCATCGCCTTCAAGAGCGGAGAGTCCTTAATCTTAACAGACTGTATTTGCTCAAGCTTTTCTTTTTGTGTTTCAGCTAAGGGCACCTCAGCGCCTGCTATAGTGTCTTGCTTTCCAGAATCACTAAGTTTACTGTTCGTTAATGTCTTGGAAAGTTCTCCAGATGCTGCATCAGTATGGTTTGATGTCAGAGAAGACGTTGCAATTTTAGAGAGAGGCCGGTCTTCCTTTTCCATGAACATTTGTCTGATCTGGGTCTTGTTTTGGTACAGTTTGGGAAGTGTTGTTGGCATTTGATTTGAAGTGAGGTGATCTGAAACATCAAAGTCATTGTATGATCCTCTGACAAGCTTCAAATGACATGAAAACTTCAAAATCGAATTGATTTTCGCGTCTTTAAGAAGGAAAACATGAGTTTGCCAGGCCTCATGCTCAGAAATATAGTCTTTAAGATTTATACTAACGGTACCAAGCTTTTCTCTGAACACCACTTTATGCTTGTGTGATGAATGAGATGCCTTGCCGTCGCCATTAGCCCCAACTTCTGAACTCAATTGACTGCTATTCAAACTTGTAACCGAAAAGATGTCAGAGCCAAATGTTTGTGTTTCTGATTGTTTCGTTGCAAAAGACTCAGAGCCAGAAAACTGTGTTTGAGATTCTTTCATTGCAAGAGGCTCAGCACTAGCGGCGCCTAGTGTCGCTTTTCTATAATTTGCTTTACTCAGGTGGCCTTTATCTTTCTTTTCTAAAATCTCGGAGAAGCAATCAATAACTAGATATTCTGGATTTAGATATCTTGTGATTTTGCTTCTTGCTCTTTGAGGAGCATTGTTTACTACGGTTTCGTCGATATTAAATTTCAATATTGTTGGTGCATCTGGCTGATACTCAAACTGACAGCTGTTGTTGGCCACAGGCTTTCTCTTTGATGAACCTTTTTTTTCTTTTTCAGCAATAACCTTATACATACCTGAATTGGTTGCACTTGGGTGCATATGTTCGTTTTTAGGCAACATTGAATGCGCTAACTTTTCAGTTACTTCACTTGTCATGTTCCCATAATCCAGCTCTTTTGATGATGAATCGGAAAAGAACTTCAAAGCTTCATAGTCTCGCATATAAAAAACATTGTTTTTAGAAGTTTTGCTTTTGTTGAAGACATGATGATTGGCTACAGTTCCATCTCCATCCGGGTTTTTATTGGTGATTTGCCATTTCAAATAACAAACACCCGTTCTGGATGATTCTCCAAGAGAGTTGTCGTCTAGCAAAGGTATGTTATTCAAGCCATGTACTTTAAAATCCAATAAAAACTTGGGCCTTTTTTGTTTTCCTCTTAAAGGTTCCAAATAGAGAGCATTGTTTGGTTTAACATAGTTATCTTTGTTTCTACTGTGCCTTATATGCTTACCGAAGTGGTTGCTATCTGGTATGGAATCTAATGAGTTTTCTTTTCTCAAATGTAAAGCTTCTTCATGAAGAACATCTGGAATATGCATGTTTTGTTTAATATTGTTAAATGCAAGATCTTTGTAGTTGGTTCTTATCCATTGCAAGTTTTTAGTATATAATTAAGGGGAGGCATTTGTTTACAGTAGATTTAGCAAAAAGACGGAGTTAAGGATTTTTCCCATTTGAGAGAATTTGTTGTTGTTGTTGTGGTTTTTTTTTTTCGGGTGAACTCTGGGAACAGCCGCAGTGGCTGGTAACATGGAATTTGCCACAGGTGTGCATTGCTGGCATATTTTTTTGGACTTTTCTTTTTTACAGCTGTACAAAACAATATGCAGCGCTACAATTCTGTGTTTTGAGTTTCTTTTAAAGGGAAAAGCTAATGCCCAGACATCCTCATCAAAAAAAAAAAAAAAAAAGAATAATAAAAAAACAAATTAGATTACTAAAAACCCCCAGTACCTAAACAAATTATATTCATTTCTTAATAAACGTTGATAATTCATATTATTCCAATTGCTTATCCAAAAACCTTTATACTGTAATTGAAAACATTAAACAAACAAAAGAAGTTGCTTTTACTTTACTAAACGATACTATTTAATTAGCACACTTCTTCTTTTTCTTTAAATCCTCCCCCCGAAAAATACCTAACCAGAATGAACATTTCTAACATTAATCCAATTATTGGATCGGTTGTTAAGGTAACCAACCCTTATGTCAAGAACTTGGAAGATGAAATTGACTTACAAGAAGGTGATCAAATCCAAATTATTTTGGATGACGAAGAATACAACGATGGATGGTTTTATGGTAAAAACTTGAGATCAAATCTTATAGGTTTGTTTCCAAAATGTTTTACTGACTCTTTCGACGACAATGAAAGCAAAAAATCTAATAACTCCCAAAGAATTGTATCTATCCCTGAAAAGCTATCTAACAGCAACATTAGAAAAGAATCACACGATAGCAATCATTCAATTTATAGATCCACTGAAAAAAGGCTATTTTCACCACATGGGACCTTGAACAGATCCCATTCATCTTTTATCAGTCCTGTCCAACCAGCACCTCAAATAAGAACAGCAAGCACCAACTCTGTGAACAGAAGCTTATCAAGATTAAATAGCAGAAATGTATCGTCATTGTCTGTAGATCAAGAGGATCAAGATGAGAAGCTAATGCAACAATTGATGAAACTTTGCAACATGGATGATGTTTTGGAAACTAAGAATATAGATTCTTGGGAACCACATGACATTGCTGTATATTTTTTCAACAAAAATATTGATGTCGATTCTTGTTTGAAGTTTTACGACCACAAAATTGACTCCAAGATTTTGTTTTCTTTGACACAACAAGATATAAAAAACGAATTAGAGATTTTGTCCTTTGGTTCCAGATTCAGTATAGTTAAAGAAATAGATAACTTAAAAGCAGTTGTCGAACAAAATAACAATGAGCCTAGCTTTTCTGGGAAAGGTCTCAACAATAAAAAATCCTTCACAAGCAAAATGAGTGAATATGACTACACAACTTCTAGTCCATCAATGCGCTCATCTAGAAGATCCTCTTTGCTGATGCCAGCTGCATCAGTAAGAAATAGATCTCTATCACAATCAACTAATGATTCTGTAATATTAAACAACACCAACATGGATACATTGAACAACATAAATAAGAGCGCCTTTGGGAATGTTGAAAAAACTCCTTCAAAGAAATATTCGGGCTATACTGATTATTCAGGCATACCAAAATCCAGTACACAGCCATATAGATCTGCTTCTGGTAACATAACTCCTAGTCTTTCTGTATCCAAAAGAAGCAACTTAGATTCAATACCAGTCAAGGCTGCCGTTGGTTCGAACCTAAATTTTGAATCTCCAAGAAAGGCACCAGTTCCACCTGCAGCTGCTTCTCCTATAAGCCAAACTGTTGCTGGCTCTCCAACTACTGACTTTTTTAAAACAAGCAACAAAAACATGTATGAACACAGCAACAGTAGCAACAGCAGTGACAAGATATACAAAAATGGCAGCTTTAACAACAGCTCATCAAACATGTTGAAGAAGTCAACCAGTTTCTTACAAAGAAACTTAAGTTTGAGAGGAACTCCATCAAGAAGCAGAAACATAACACCAAACGCTGCTGCACAGGATGGCAAGCTTGTAGTCCAGCCAAAGAATACAATTAATGCAGCTGGCTATCAAACTCCGCAAAAAGCTGATCACGGGTTCAATTTGTATACAACACCAAGAGATGCAGGGAACACTTCTGTCGATATCCAGCCGCAATATTTGAATACTCCAAATGCAATTGATGAACCTATTTATCAACCTCCAAAGGATATTTACAAAAATAGCAAAACTGAGTCTGAGGTATCTCCACTTGATCCACAAGAGTTTTCATTTGGTGCTAAGCATCAGAAGGCCGAGTCTGGAGGATCGTTCCTAGATCTGTTCAACAAATTGGATAGCATCAATATCAACTCTGTTAGCAACACTCCAACCATGCTATCAAGTCATAGATTTTTACCACCGACTAAGAATTCTATATCACAGCCCAATACTGCAGATAGTGCGGCTACGTCTGTGTATGATAACAGAAGCTCTGTCTATGAAGCTCCAGGAACGAAGTTTGGCCATACAAGAGACGCTTCAAGTGTTTATGAACACAGTAGAAACAACACCATAGGAGTTGCATCAATCAAACAATCTAATGGGAATGATCTGTTTTTGAAAAGTGCTGTGAGCTCAACAGCAGGCCATGATCTGTCGCCTGCTGCTGACAAATCCATGACCAAGTTCAATGAGTCCGATGCATCTTCCAAAGACGACAGCTTTGTGGATTTCAGTAAAGGGAACAATGACTCCACTTTGAATGAAACTCCAAAAGTCTTGGCCCCAAAGCCAGTTCATGAAATCAAGAGACAACCGAATTCAAGTGGTAACTTGAGCAATGAAAGCATGACCGCTGCTGAGAAATTAAAGCAGTTCAAGGCCAACAGAGCCCAGAAGGTCATGAATTACTCCAGAACATGCAAGGAAGCCACTAAAACTGCAAATGTACATGGCTGGATGGGTAAGAGAAACTCAAAGAGTGGTGTGCCTGGGTTGAATACTTGGAAGAGAAGATACTTTGTTTTAACAGGCACAAGACTATCATATTATGTGGACCCTGATCATGACGTTAAAGAAAGGGGAGTTATTGATATCACTGGCTACAGCGTTGTTCCAGTAAATGTTTCTGCTAACAACAACACCAATGAAAGACTGATAACTTTTATTTCTTCCACTATGTCTACAAAAAACAATTACTTCTTCAAGATAGTTCCACCAAAGCCCGGTTCTAAGAAGAACGCTAACTTTACGCAACAAAAGACATATTATTTCTCTGTGGAAACTGTTGAAGAAATAAAGATGTGGATGAATGCCATGTTAAAAGCCACCATTGACATTGATACTTCCATTCCTATCATTTCGTCATGCGACATACCAACAGTGAGTCTAGAAGAGGCTCAAAGCATGCTGGAAAAAGCTAGAAGAGACTTATCGTTGACCCAGTCGCAGCTGGCTAGCCCGCAGTCTTCAGACGTTTTCAAAGAAAAAGATATTGGTGGAGACGACCTCGATGCACATCAAGCCGATGAAGATATAGATGTACACGGAAGCAAGAGTGCCTCCATAGATGTTTCTCTAGATCCATTCAAAGCTTAGATGTAGAACACTAGGTTTTTATATAGCAAACTGAATATTTGTTGTGATACAATATTTTTTTTTTTTCAAAAAAAAAAAAATGAAACCGAATATACCGGGTGATGGCTGAGGATACGCAGATTTGAAAGGAGATCCTTTAGACTTTACAGTGTTAAAATGCGGTTTTTGTAATTGTACAGAAGAGTATAACTGCTCTGACAGTTGTTGTTTTTTTGCAAACCCTTCGAAGATGATCACCTTAAGTGTATTCTTGTTTGTCCATGAATAAAGAAGAAGCTGTGTTTTTTAATCGGCGTGGTTACTATGGAGTTCCCTAATGGTGATGGGAAACAAGCGTATGGAGGGCAGCCAAAAAAAAAAAAAAAAAATCATCAGACGGCAACGGGTTAAACTATGTAAATGTTTCCATTCATTTTTTTTTTTTTTGTGTTTGTTTTATTCGTTTTTATAGAAGTTTAGGTTGTAAGACCATAGTCGAAACATCTCTACAAAAAGAAGTTCTAATATACCTAACAACTAAAAGTAAAAACAAAGCCATTAAACAAACAAAAATAACAATCTAGTAACGAAACCACAGCAAGATGAACTACAATCAAGAAATGAGTCATGGTAACTTCTTGAATAGCTCCGATAAGCCGCCACAGAGCACTGCGCAAAAAGAAAACGTTAACAAAGTCAAGGAGGAGGATTTCCTGAATATATTTGACTTCAGTGCTACTGCAGATGACGCAGAAGAAAACCATGCAGCCAAAGAGACAAACAAACACCATCTAGACCATCTGCCATATGTAACCAGCAACAAGGATAACGCAGTTTCTAGCCAGCAATACAGCGTCAATGAGAACCTTAATGACCTGAACAAGCTGCTAACAAACACTGTTGGAAACAGCGAGTATCTGGATGTACCTTTTCCAATGGTATTTTCGAACAACGACGATTACAAGCAGAGCAACATTGATTTGGAGGACACCGAGTCGATGATGTCATACACCACAAACAACACATATACAAGTAGCAAAACTGCCAGTGGAAGACGAAAATACAGCAAAGGAGTCAACGCAGGTGTTGCAGGCAGTGTCAAATCGTATAGATCGTATGCAGCAGATTCTGTAGACGATCAAATGGCTAAGGAGAGAAAGAAGCAGATACACAACAATGTCGAGAAGAACCGTAGAGAGTTGATCAAAAAGAGAATCAAAGAGCTGGGCGATATCATTCCAATATCAGTTATGAAAACAGTAGCCGTGAACACCCTGAACGAAGGCAAAGGTTCCCCTTCTACAACAATGTATACCCCAGCAAATGTGGATGTAAGGAAAATCAAGTACAGAAAAAGAGATGTGCTGTGCGGAAGTGTAATTTACATAAACCTACTGAGAGAGGTTGTCGAAGGAGTTAGCAGAAAATCTGATAAGTACAGTGCTCTAATAGATAAACTCAAACAAAGATTAGCAGATAGCGAAAAAAACACAGTCAACGAACCCATTGCTGAAAATATGGAGAGAAGATTCAAATTCGATGAGACATTCAACGGAAATATCGAGGAAAAGCAAGATGAGTTTGCAGAGCTGCTGCGGTCACTAGGAAACACAGACAACACAAGCCAGCAACATCCTTCAAAGCCGGACTACAGCAGCAATGAACTGGAATTCCGTCATGGACTGAACGGTGACACCAACAACCAGGCTTTTGACAGCATGCTGAACCTCAATGATGTTGGGTACGACGAGGTTTTCAAAAACATGATGAACTACGTCCACACCGACAACCTAGAAAACCACTCTTCAGCTTCTGCGCTGACAAACATTGAGCAAAACAACAACGGGAATCAAGACGACTTATTCGGCGTATGGCTGGACCAGTCCTGATGTAGCACTATATAGCAGGCCCTATATTATATGATGATTTTTGTAAAAGCGTCGGGCAAAAACTGGCGTGATTGTTTTTGCCTTTTCCGGACACTCGCCACCAGTCCTAATTTGTTCTTATTTTTTTTATTATTATTATTTTTATTATTTTTTTTTGCTAAGCGGCAAGAAAAACCTTCAATTCGATGTTTTGGAGTTGGATTCAGTTCGATTATGAACAACATGTTCTTGGGTAAGACGCTTATCTTTCACACATCCCCAAAAAACGGAATACACGAGTCATCTCTACAGAAAAATAAAAATAGAGTCTATTTATTGTTTAAAAATTAGACATTGTTGAGGCATATACAAAAGGATTGTTAAGAATACCATCAAAAACACAGCACCCCTGCATTTTTCGGAACAAAATAAGGATACACTCAAACATACATACAATACCTATACCATGATTCCATTAAAACTATTAGCCTTCTGTAAAGACCACACCGTTGAAGTTGAGTTGAAACAAGGTTGCGCTGCAAGCGATAAAGTCATAAGAGGCAGATTTGTCAGCCTTGATAGAGCAATGAATATAATACTCCTGGATGAAGTTACCAATAGAGAAGTATTTGTGAAGGGTAACGCTGTAAAGGCCATAGTTCTACCTAATTATATTATAAACACAATCAAATAATACAATAGTCATCTTAAACCTTCTTTTTTTCTTTTTCTTTTTTTTTTTGGGTAATTTCAAAAGCCAAGTCAGCTTTTTATATGTTCAATCCCTCGCTTAGTGGGTCCAAGGATATCACTTTGTTTCTGAAGGCAATCGAAGCCTTTATGTCTCCGAGATGTTCGTGGATTTCTTGGAGCAACGAATAGATATTCACTAATGTTGAGTCGTACTTTCCTACACCAGAAGAGATGTTAGAGCTATCAAATCTGCTCAATACATTCAAAGCTCCTTTTGCGTCATATTGCATATGATACTTGTAGTTGGCAACCTTAAATAAAGCAATGTTGATGTAATTTTCTCTGAACACATTACCCCGGCTCTCTGTGCTGGTTTCTCTATATTCATCGTATAGCTCCAATACAAGTTTAAAGTAGTCTTGGGCATCCTGATCTCTACTGACTTTTTCCAAAACAATGCCATATGTGTTCAACAAAATGATATTAACTTGATTGGCTTGAAGGCCCTTTGTTAGGTGCAATATGGACTTGTGATACTCTCCTAGCATCAAGTTCACTATACCCAATGAGTAGTGAATTTTATAAGATAAGTACCCTTTGCTTTTGGCGATGGCAAATGCCTTTATGGCATCACCAAACTCCTCTTTGACCATAAACTCATTTCCTAGTAAATAGTATGTGTATGCGTACCCGGGATCCTTCAATATTGCCTTTTCTAGTATCTCTATAGATTTATCCGTTTGATCTAAACAAGAATACATCAACCCCAAAGCAATCATGCAGTATACCTTTCCATTTTCTTTCCTTAGTGAGAAAAATAGTATCAAATCTTTTAAATATAGCAAATACTTCATATCACCAGTGGTTTTGTAGCACTGCCAGGCTAGTACGCTTATCAAATTGTAGATTTCAGTCATGTAGTCAATTGCTGGTGTGTGTTCCCAATCAACCAACGGTATTTCATTTTTTGAAAAGTCAAAGACATTTCTTATAAAAGCAAAAGCTGCTTCAAATTCATATACCTCAACAAGAGATTTTAGATAAAAGTAAACCATATTGCAGTTGTTGTGCCAGTTGTTTCTATCAAACCCTTCTTTTGTTTCAAATCGTTTTTTACTGTAGAAAAAAGGCTGAAATGCATCCGATTCCATTATTTGTTTGCAAGCATAGTAGTCATTTCTGTAAAAGTTTGCGTATAGCTGGTGGACGTTATAAGTCAAATTATTGATATCAAATGAAGCTGATTTGTGGTCAAAATCATTTCCTGACAGTACATTGGAGTATTTTTCTACTGAATTTGCATATCTTGTATGGAGGCTTTCATCGATCTCAACAGATTTATCCAATTTGATCATATTGAATTTCTCCATAGCTTCAAGATTGTAAGGATTGAATATTAACGATAGGTTCAGCAAATACTCTGCATTTGAAACTTCACTATCATCGGATTCTTGATCAAAAATATTTTTTTTTCTCAATTGGGTACTATAATCAGCCAATGAAAGCAAAAAAGAAGATATATCTGGTGCACCAAATAGCTTTGTATCATTTCTTATTTTCAAGTTTAGCTGTTGTATTTCATCATCACTCAAAGAATTACATGTTTCGTTTGGAAAGTATATGCAATTTCGAGGAATCGATTCTTCATAAATTGTTGCGTTCCAAGAATACAAAATCTGGTACAGATGGTCAAACTGGTCCGATGTGATCAATGTTGTTTTCAAATCCCCCACAGCTTTCAGTGACAGTGTGCAATAGTGGAGTATTGTTGAGGTATACATGCTTGAAGTGATATCAATAGCATTTGCATCTGATCCTGCAAAGAAGTGTATGTAATCGGGCAATGCTTTTGTTAGTATCTGAGAGTATTTTTGTAAGTGGAACAAACTAATAATGTATATACAAAAAACTCTGTCGTAAAATGACCACTCTATTTCTGATATCAGGCGCGAATTGTTGAGTAGCTTGTTCTCAATCAATCTTGTGTACATATACTCGCTATAATGCTGAACGTTGTAGCCGTTGCACATTTCTATATTGGTGGCAATATGCGCTTCTAGATCATCAAGTAGCTTAAAGTGTGGATACTGAGAACCGTGCTTTTGTCTATCATATTTGACATACAATGGGGCATCTTTCGGTACTAGTATAAAGTCTGTCAACTGAGATGACAAGCTCGGATTCATGGTTTTGTTTTGTTTATTTATTCTTTAAAAAAGAAAAATACAAATGGTGGTACCAGTACTTAAATGCCTCTTTATTGCTATTTTGATATCCTGGTTATGTTAATAGCAGATATACGTTTTTGTGGTTGGTATTCAAGGTCTCTATAGAAAACTTCTGGTTTTTTTTTTTTTTTTTATCGTGTTTGTGAAATAAAACAAAATGTTAGTGTTTAAACAGATGCGTGATGGGCGAGGGAAAAACGCCTTATTCTCTGCACGTGTTTTGCCCTTGTTTACCCTACCACAGCAGAGTATCTGTTTTCGGACATCTGATACAAAATACGCCAGAAAATTTTTTGTTCAATGGTGCATTTTATATCCATATGTTTTTTTTTTTTTACCACTGTTTTTCAAAGGGCTCTACGTGTTAAATCTTTGTAATAGTTGAATCGTGTTTTATATAAAAATAATAATTCATCAATCAGTTGTCATTACATAATCAATTAAACAAAAAGATTCATTAACACAAACCTGTATATCCAATACTTAATAATAATTTTATATAATGTCTTCCGTTGTTCCTCCAGGTGGTGCCAGAACCCTACACAAAAGAGCTGCTAAACAAAAAGCCTTGAAAAACTCTGCTGAAAACTCCAAAAAGCAACAAAATAAATCTTTAACCAGTGCTGAACTAGACGGCTCTACCAACAACATTTTGAAGCTTTTCTCTACTGGTAGTTTGAAGGACAGTGTTAATATCAAAAACGATGGTGATGGTTTCAAAGTTCAACCAGTTGCCATTATTGTCCTAGCCTTGGCTTTCATCTTAACTGTTGTTGGTTTACATTTGTTGAACAAATTTGTTATTTCTTACTTCTAGATTAAGACTCAGAAATGCCACCAATTATCTCTATAAATAAAGTCTTAAACTCATGTTTCTAGATTTTAATTTTCTTCCAAAGAAACGCCATATATTTTTAATAAATATCACCACTTTAATTTAGATCAATGAATTACGATTACCTTTTGAGTGACCTTTCTTCACTTCTTTATATATACAAGATTGTGTGTTTTTGTTTTTTTTTTGTTATGCCACAAGTGCAGAGAAAGATCATATGGCTAAACACCTTGCCAATTTTTATTATCTTATCATCTTCAGCAATTCATCACAGACTCTGAATGTATCTTTGTAATTTGTCTTGATTAGAGGCAATCTGTTGTTGATCTTCTTGTCTTTCAGAACCTTGAACGCCTCCTTGTCTTCAACAACGGCTTCTAACTTCGCAATCCAATCTTTATCGATTATGTCCCCTCTGATTTCAATCTCATTGTGAGGGAGCTTGGTGTGCTTACCGTTGAAATAAACATTAATTGGAATACCCACAGCAGCACTTACTTTGGCTTTATCAAACTGTTTGATGTCAGAGGCCAGATCCAAGTGGTAATCCTTGGCCAGCTCGTTTCTGTTAATTTCCTCCAGGAACGACTTGATGGTTGGATCATCTTCGCATATTTGTGAGATATCCTTTTTATAGTTATCAATAATGAAGTTGACTTTATACGGAGCAACATTCTTCGGTAAGTTCAGCCCTAAAGAGTCTTGGTTTTCAATAGCCAAAATTTGTAATAATCTGCTAACACCAATTCCATAGCAGCCCATGTAAACAGGCTTGGTAGGATCATCGACATTCATCACATTCAAGTTGTCCTTGTTTGTGTATCTGTCACCCAGGTTGAAAATATGCCCTATTTCAATAGATCTAGTGACTTCTATAGACTTGTCACTCTTACACTCAGGACAGTCGTATGATCCACTGACTGGTTTGCACAAATCAACTTTGTCAAAGTTCATGAACTGGTACTTCGAGAATATCTTGAAGGGCCAATCAGGCAGGTCCCCTCTTTTGTTTATACGCAAGTCAATCATTCTTACTATAGGCAGCTCAAACAAGAAATTCTGCAAATCATCCTTGGCGTTGATGGCATCCACTATTTTGTTGTTGCCCGCTTCTCTGTCAGCAAAGAAACTCTCGGCATCGATGTTGTCCCCAAGTTCCTCCTCGATTTTGTTGATGGACAGCTCGTCTGCTTTGTGGTAGTAAATGGCTATCAGCGTTGATTTGTCACCGCTCCAGCACAGCTTGAAAGTCAAGTCTTTGGTTACAGTTTCGTGCAGTTCTTTGTTCAACTCACCGCTGAACTGCTCAATGTTAAACCCGGTGTTACAGGAGTTGCAGGTCAGCAAGGTATCTTCGCCTCTGGTGTCTTGGTATTGGAACTCGATTGATTCGTCACCACCAATGTCACCGGAATCAGCCTTAGCGGCAACGATAGGGATTTGAAGGTCCTTGAATATGTTTTTGTACTTATTTTCCATGACCTTGAAAAAACTGGAAGCATCCTCGGCTGTATCATGGAAGGAGTAACAGTCGTTCATAATAAACTCTCTGGTTCTTACTAACCCAAATCTTGGTCTCTTTTCGTTTCTTGTCTTCTTGGTGGTTTGGTAAAACACCTTTGGCAGATTGGAGTTGCCCTTCACGTAATTGGCTTTGAACAGTGCTGTTATCGATTCTTCACAAGTAGGATTCAATAGCCTCAAGTTCTTATCGCTCTCTTCGTAAGTGAACACCTCCTCTTTGTTGGCAGGGTATCTGTGTGTTTTTTGCCATAAACTTGCTGGCGAGCTTTGAGTCAACTCCAGTTTCTCTATGTCATATTTGAAATTGTCTTTTATGCTGAACTCTTTATCGATAATGCTGGATATTTTATTCAAAGTTCTCAACCCCAATGGTAGGTAGTGGTAATAGCCTGTATTTTGAAGAGCTATGTACCCAGTGCTTTGCAGCAACTGCACTTCATCTATTTTGTTGGGAGAAAGCTTTGATCCGGTCGCATTCTTTGCAAACATGTGATAGCTGCATTTTTTGGAAAGCGAGGTTTTCATGGTTATTCGATTTTTGAGCATATCTTTTAAAGAATAATAGTTGTGGGTTTATTAAGACTTGAGTTGTTGAGAATCTCAAGGTTTTCCTATTGATGGATCTACAAATAATGTTAAATATCAACGACAAAAAAAAAAAAAAAAAAATCCTACGTGTGAGTTACCTTTGAAGCGCACAGTCACAATTGCATCACGTGGAATGTCGCGCTTATGGGGGAAAGGGCCAAATAAAACAAAATAAAATAGTTGATAGTTCTATAAATATAATAACAAACAGCCCATGAGTCGCTCACAATAATCAATATCTTAGGAACTTTTGGAATACAATGTTGTCACTAACATCTTCGTAGGCATAGCCAAGGTCGTTCAAGAACTTCTGGAAGGCCATGTTTTCCTTAGGTGGAACTGAAACACCAACGAGTACCTTGCCAGTATCAGAGCCGTGGTTTCTGTAGTGGAACAAAGTCAAGTTCCAGTTTGAGTTCATTCCATTCAAGAACTTGGTCAGGGCGCCTGGTCTTTCTGGGAAGTTGAAGCTTATGATTCTTTCGTTTGGGATCTTGGCTGTACCGCCCACCAGGTATCTGCCGTGGGACTTGGCCATTTCGTTGTCGGAGATGTCGATGGCCTGGAAGCCTATCTTGTTCAAGTCATGGATAACCTTCTTCAGGTCTTCATCTCTTTTGGCGCAGCTGAAACTGGTGTAGATGCAGGCCTTTGGCAAGGAGGTGGATCCCTTCAAGTGCTGTTGTTGGTGTTCGTTGTATCTGTAAGAGAACTCGGTAACAAGTCTTGGGTGCAGAACGTTTTGCAGCTTTTTGAAGGCACCTGGGACATCTGGAATAGTTACCAGCATAAAGACTTCTTTTCCTTCACCCAAAACAGCTCTTTCAGAAACAAATCTCAATCTATCGAAGTTCATGTTTGCTCCAGACAAGATAGGAACATATGTTTTAGTGGAGTGGTCTTCTTCTTCTCTTTGGGACAGGTACTTCTTCATACCAGCAACAGATAGAGCACCTGAAGGTTCGACGATGGTTCTGGTATCGTCAAAGATATCCTTCATGGCAGCACATAGCTCATCGGTATCAACTCTAACAACCTCGTCTACGACATCCTGGCAAATTCTGAATGTTTCGGTACCAATTCTTCTGACTGCAGTACCATCGGCAAAGGTACCGACTGCGTCTAAGTCAACGATTTTGTTGGCCTTAAGGGAGCTGTACAGAGTAGGGGAGTCATAAGTTTCAACAGCAATGATCTTGATGTGGGGAGCAATTCTTTTCAAGTAAGCACCAACACCAGCAACAAGACCACCACCACCAACAGGAACGAAGACAGCATCGATGCTGTTTGATCTCTTGACTTGTCTCAGGATTTCCATGGCAATGGTGGCTTGGCCAGCAATGATGTATGGGTGATCGAATGGAGGAATGTTGATCAACTTTAATTCTTCAGACAGCTTGGTGCATTCTTTTTTACATTCGTCAAAGTCCTGGCCATACAAGACAACTCTGCCCCCTAGTCTGGAGACGTTGCTGTGCTTGATGGATGGGGTGTTGACTGGCATCACTATAGTGGCTGGGATGTTAAGCAGCTTGGAAGACATGGCAACCCCTTGGGCATGGTTACCAGCTGAGCAAGCAATGACACCTGAGATGTCGCCTTTGTGTTTTTCGTTCAATCTGGAGATCATATTGTAGGCCCCTCTGATTTTGAAGGAAAATACAGGCTGCAAATCTTCTCTCTTCAGCAAGACATTTGTATTGAGTTTTTGGGATAAGTTGATACCCTTTGTGATTGGAGTTTCATCAATGGCGTCGTAGACATGGGATCTCAGAGTCATTCTGACGTAGTCTGGGGTCTGGGTGACTGGATCCAGCTCATCCTTGTCCAGTTCGCTGAACAAAGCCTTTTCTTGGGCTG
Organism: Hanseniaspora clermontiae; assembly: GCA_030567235.1. Classification (NCBI taxonomy): domain Eukaryota; kingdom Fungi; phylum Ascomycota; class Saccharomycetes; order Saccharomycodales; family Saccharomycodaceae; genus Hanseniaspora; species Hanseniaspora clermontiae. Next base: position 64,499 of record JAJLRV010000122.1, on the reverse strand, counting down.
ACAACGGAGCCTTTGTAGCAACACTTGAAGAATATAACCTCAAGAGTGAGTTAAGACTGGCTAATTGTTTGTTTCTTAATGCCAGCATATTAAACAATTATATTTTTTTTGGTTATGATTATAATTTCTTGATGAGTGTATCTATAATAATAGTCTACTTTCAAAGCTTTTTAATTCTGCTTGTAATATCACATATAAATGAGTTCATTGAGTAATATTTAAATATATATCTTTTTTTTCACTTAAGAAAATTTTTATGTTGTGATATTTTTTTTTTTTTTGTTTGCTGATATTTTTAAGTAGTAGCCTTTGTTGTGTTAGTGAGTCATCCGATAACGGCATAATCTCCGACTCTTATGTCCGTCTTTCAAGAAAAGAAAAAGAAAGCACAGCATATGTGTATCGCTACCAAGTATTGTGTGTTTCTGTTGAAATATATTCACACACACGTGTCCGCATTGGGAAACACACATGTAAACACACATTTACTACTGTCAACAAAACAAAAAACAACAAAAAAAGAAAAAAAGAAAAAAACATACACTTTCCAATTTATTAATTTGTTTTGTTAAATCACATACCACATAAACAACAAAATACCATCTCCAATAGTATAAACAACCTGTGTTCTTAAAGAAACAAATCAGCTAGGGTATAATCATATACTTATACACCAAAAAAAAATACCCATAGCATGAACAAGTCTGAAGACAACAAGTCCAGCTGGCTTGGGAACAACATGTTCATTCCACGAAAACCTTCGAATTCAGACAACAACATCACAACTTCACTGAGTAAACTGGACAACTACCTCACAGACACAGAACATGAGCAAATGTCCAGAGGTAGAGGCAGATCCAGATCAATCTCTGAAAACGACTTGTCAGACCAACTGTTTGTGCCAAAGAACAATTCCAAAAACGCCAATGGAAACCTATTGAATACCTTCTTTTTAGGTGCTTCTCAGCAAAAGAGATCAAACAGTTTGTCAGCCTCAAGAGACAACAACATGCTTAACCACAGAAGATTGAGTGATTCATTTGCAAACTCAGGCCCTTCAGCAGTAAACAGCAATGTTGCTGCTCTGGGGTTCTTGAGCTTCAAGAATATAAACAATAACAACAAAGATACGGGCAAGATATACACAAGCCAAAATACAAAAGGCGGTAAACAACCAAAGTTGTCCGAATTACTATCCAATGCTCTGAATTTTAACAAAATGCATGTAGCAGATCCTAAAAAGCAACTTCAGACCAAAGCATCGAACCCACACAAAGTTGCAATGCCTCCAAAAGAACCCACAATGTCAAACATTTCTGTTGATTGTTCAAATACCGAAAAATCTTTTATAAGCTCTACCACATCTACCAAAGTGGATCTACCTTCAAATAGAGTTCTTTCACAGAAATTTGATATTGATTATGTCGGCGGCTCCTTGCCTGATGAGGATCAGTGCGAAAGCATTGGCACACCAAACCTACAAAACCCTATACCCAGTGAATTTGAGCAGCTTTGTGAAAACTCAGGCATAATGTCTGAAGTCTCTGCTGATTCAGAAGACGTGAAACCTGAAAGCGTTGATAGAATCAGATTGGAAGAGAATGATAAAAAGAAAAACTTCTACAAAACCCACAATAAACAAGTATCAATGACATCTCAAGATCTGCAAAATGACATACAGCAATTTGAATTCCAACAAAAGAGACATCAAAGACAGAGATCTTTGAGATTGGTTCAATCTGTGAACGACTTGCAACCTACATATGAAGGCAGCCTGGAATACAACGACCACGACGATATCAATGGAATGGGTATTATTGGCTACACCTACGCAGATGTAGTAGACAACAGAATGTCGCATATTTCCAACTTTTCCAATCTTTCATGGGAGGAGGTTCCTTTGCCTGTCAGAGATGCCCACAAAAGATTGACTTCTAATGAAGGCCAACAAATGGCAAAGATGGGCTCAGAAAGCGGATTTTCAAACAGACTTACAAACAACAGAAAGTCTTTGAGAAAAGCCAAGTCCAGCAGAGCTCTTGTTGAAAAGGATGAGGAGGATGATGCTGAATACATCAATGCAGAAATGCAATTGAACCTACTAAAGCAACAGCAGGTTGAGTTGAAAATGAAGCAAATGGAATTGCAAATCCAAGAGTTGAAGCTAACAAACGATAAGCTTCGTTACGCCATGAACGACCAAAGACAAATCCAGGATAAGATGATCTACGAAACTTTGCATGATACCATCAGAACAAAGGAATCTTTGGAAATGCAAATGAACAAAAAAGTGGACAACTTGGAGACAAAAATCGATGAATACAAGGCGATGATATCTAAATTGACCGACCAAAATGAAAACCTTAACGAGAAGAACCAGCATGACGTTGACCAGCTCTCAGATATGAGCTCTGAAGACAGATCATTGACTCCTAAGAGTGCGTCGGCTCTTGGAAGATCAGGTTCTTTGTATGTCAAGAAGAACAGACTATCAAAGATTGAGCCCCATCAGTTGGAGGAGATGACCAAGTCAAGAAACACATCCAGAATTGAGCACTTATCATCCAACCAGGCCTCTCAAAAAAGAATGTCCACCATCTCATCAACCAGCTCATCAACCAACGGCGGAAACGGTTCCTACATAAAAAAGAAAGGGGTCAACTTGAACCTGCCTATTAGAGTTGACAGTGGGGACAACCTTTGATGAGGCTGATAAAAAAAAGCCTTAACGCACACAAATCTGTATATACCCTACACATAAGAAAATATTCGAAATGTTTTATGATACAGCTTCAGCTGATCATTTTTTGTTATTTTTTTTTTTTTAATTTAAATTTGAGCTCTATGCCATGTCTGTGCACGGGGCGAAAAATACAACAAGGGCGGATCCTTATTTACCGTTTTTAAAAAAAAAAAAGAATACATATAACAATCATCAACTACAACAAACAAGAAGTGTTTTCAGACACCAAAGCACACAAACTACAGACAGTCTACAATGAGTGAAGAAAACATGAATATTCCAGAGCTACCCAGAAGCTCATACACATCAGCAAGCCTCAATCCCTACGGATCAATGCTGGGCGGGTCCGGCTTTGGAATGAGCCCGTACTCAATGTACGGTTCAGGAATGGGGAACCCGTACATGGGAGGGCCAGGCATGATGATGGGCGGTGGGTCTGGACACCTGCCTTCCGGGCTTCAGCAGTCGATAGGGCTTCTGGAGACTGTGCTTGTGACAATTGGGAGCACCACACAGCTGCTGGAGTCATCATATATGGCTGCGAAGGGTATCGTCCAGACATTCAGGGAGGTCAGCCACCAGGCTAGAAACATCAAGGAGGACTTCAGAAGCACTATCAGATCCGCAATCATGTTCATCAAAAGAGCATTAATGATCTCCAGAGAAAACCGCGAACTGAACCCTAGAGAAAAAAGAAGCATCAAGAGGATAATCATGGTCATAAGCCTGCTGCTGGGGGTGCCATATCTCTGCAAGAGAGTAGTCATGTCCGGCATTCTCAACGATCAGGGCTCCTTGCTGGGCACAAGCGCAGGCTTTAGCCCGGAAGAAGCAAAGTTTGCCAAGGTCTTGCACAGCTATACACCCCAGGAGGGCAACAAAAGCGAGCTGAAGATAGAGAAGAACCAGGTGATTGCCATTCTCTCAGAAACCTCATTGACAGGGACCGAGGGTGCTTGGTGGAAAGCAAGAAACAAAGCAGGCCAGACAGGATACGTACCGTCGAATTACGTCGAGGTGTTCGATAAGTAGCGTGTGTTTATATAGACTAAACAAAAACTTGTTATTTTAATGATGATAATTTTAAAAAAAGAGAGAGACATTATATAAAGCAATCAGCGTTGTTGTGAAATTTCATTATTCAGAATGTAAAATTAATTTTCGTTGCCTTTTTGTCTAATACAAAAAAAAATATATGGTTAGTCCAAGTTTTTCTTTACTTTCTCAGCTTTTTCATGAACCTTGTCGGCAGCTTCACCAGCTTTCTTCTCAACTGTCTTTTTGGCGCTCTTGGCCTTGGCCTGGACTTCTCCTTTGGCTTCGTATGCCTTGGACTTCAAGTCTCCAGAAGAATGGGTGACGGCTTCCTTGGCATCCTCGATCTTGGCCTTGGCTTTGTGTGACAAGTCTTCGGACTTCTCGATGATTTTACTAGCACCTTTAGTTGACTCGTTCAAGTCGTGTAGTGTTTCGTTTATTTTGCTTTTGATACTGTATTCTCTGAGAACGCATAGGGCTGAGGCTTGTTGTGTTCTAGCAAGCTTAAAAGAAGCTGGTTTGAAGGATGACTTGATTAGTAATTGACTGGATCTGTACATTGTTATCGGATATTATATGGTTTTATAGCTACATGATTTTTTCCCCTTCCATTTTGCTGATAGCTTTAAACAATCTTTATCAAGCAATTCACACTCTATTTATATAGCGCAGTATTCTGTAGCTTCCAAACCCACACACGTTTTTATTGATCCTTTTGATGTCATCATTTAAAAAGAAAAATAAAGGTACTGCTCTACAGGGTTCATTGACCATTGCACTACTCCACTAGAAAGATACTCCCCTTAAAAAAAAAAACGTAGAACGAATTTGGCTAATTCCCTAGCGAACAGAATAAAAAAAAGATGAGATTCCGTCTGAGGAACCAACTCGCCTTATCCAAAAGGAATATACGAAAATTCACAGACGTATTAATTTGGGCAACAAGGTCCCTCCAAATTGTTTGAAAAGTATCAAAAAATAGTGATTTCAACTATCAAAACTCTTCAAAGTAAAAACCCCATCTACCATACACGTCATCAGGATTACTCATCGCATATAATGCTGGACAATCAAATACACAGAGACATAGTGTTTTTAATCATGCTAACTATTATTACTCTTATATAAATAAAATAATAATCAAAAAGAAGAAAAAAATGTATCACAATGAAAAGGTATATATTTCTAAAATTCTAATAAACCTTTGCAACTTACATGAAGTCGTCTTCACCAAAGTCGTCGAAGGTATCGTCGATGGAAGACATGTCGAATTCAGAACTCTTCTTCATAGCACCCATGTTGGCGTTACCACCCTTGGCTTTCTTCTTACCAGCACCACCGGAAGCAGTACCACCTTTGACTCTGGCCAATCTGGCTTGTCTTTCTTGTCTCTCCTTCTCCTTCATGAAGACAGTTAAAGTAGCTATGGTTTGTCTGATTTGTTCAATTGGCAATGGCTTGGCAATGTCTCTGATCAAATCAATGGCTAGCAAGGAGCTGTAGTTTAAGGCAGAGACTTCACTCATGGAAGTAACGGCTTGGGCCAAAGACTTTCTTAAGTTTTCCCAGTCCTTCTTGGTTTCACATTGAGCAAACAATGGATGTGTTTCAATAGGGGTATCTTTGGTGAAAGTGGCCTTCTTCATCATGGTGCTTTCAAAGTCCTTTTCAGTAAACTTGGCCTTTGGATGGTCATGGGAAACACCTAGACCTTCAAATAAGTCAGCAGCGTTGTTCAAATCAGCAGCTAGCTCAGCCTTCTTCATCATATCGGCTCTGGTCTTTGGATCTAAAGTGTCAATTTCTAGTAAGACTTCTTCATCGTTTTTACCAGCTTTCTTCTTCCCAGCCTTGGCTTTATCAGCTTTTGGAGCAGCTTTCTTTGGTTCAGGAGTTTCGGCCTTGGAAGCTAAGATATCAACATCATCAGCAAAGTCGTCATCCCAAGACTCTAAAATAGGTTCGGCTGTGTTGACAGAAACTTCAAAATCTTCATCATCCCAAGACATCTTTATATATATCTATTAATTTAATAATGTTTGTTTTGGAGAGTGTTTTTTTTATGTTATAACTCTAACTTGTTGAGCCAGCATCTTCAAAGACTAAAGCAAGGAAAAGAAAGAAAATATCGAAAAATTTACACCATGAGCAATCTCCCAAAGGAGAAAAAAAAAAAAATATCAATAAAATTTTTATAATGTGCGCTACCAAAAGATACGATCAATGAATGTATTTCAAAAATCTCCCATTTTTTTTTAATTAATTGGATAAAATAATGGAAAGCTCCAGTGGTAATTGAAAAAAATAATAAAGCAATTATATTGTTTTAATATATACAAAATGGAATAAATAAATAGGTCATATAATAATATAGTAGTGAAAGAAAAAAGAAGCTACTACCCTTCTGTGTTTAACTTTTATTTTTTCTATATTACCAAAGAGCCTTTCTTTTTCTTTTTCTTTTAAGTTAATGTTTAAAATCATTCCACTTGATTGATTTAGTTTTTTTTTTTTGTTTTTTTTCAATTTTCAATAAATAGTAATATGTTGTTTGTTTTTGTTTCTTTTCCTGAAAGTTTTTTTTATTTTTTTAGTAAATTGTTTACATGATAGTTTATGCTTGGGCAGCTAGTTCTTCAAGAAGCTTGAAATCTCTCTTGATGATACCACCATTTCCTGGTAAGAATGTGTTACCAATCAAGTATGAATCAACTTCTCTAGCACACTTTCTACCTTCTTGAATAGCCCAAACAATCAAAGATTGACCTCTTCTACAATCACCACAAGCAAAGACATTGGAGCCGTCAACAGAGTAGGAAGCATCAGATACAGTTCCAATGGTTCCTCTGTTGGTCTTCTTGATGTGTGGATCTTCAACCAATTCTGGACCAACGAAACCCATGGACAATAGTACAACATCAGCTTCGAATATTTCTTCAGATCCTGGTACTTCAACCATTTGCCATACACCGGATTGGGATTTCTTCCATTCGACTCTAACAGTCTTGATGGCAGAGACTTCACCTTCTTCGTTACCAATGAATTCCTTGGATAGAATACAGTATTCTCTTGGATCTCTACCGTAGTGGTGCTTGACTTCAGCGTGACCGTAATCAACTCTCATGATTCTTGGCCATTGTGGCCATGGATTGTCGCTAGTTCTTTCTTTGGCTGGTTGTGGCAACAATTCAAAGTTAATAACAGAAGCAGCACCATGTCTGACAGCAGTACCCAAACAATCATTACCAGTATCACCACCACCAATAACAACAACCTTCTTACCCTTGATGGCCTTTTGAACGGTTTCTAAGTCCTTTTCTAACAAAGCCTTGGTGTTCTTGGATAATAAGGTCATAGCGAAATCAATGTTCTTCAATTCTCTACCTGGGATTCTCAAGTCTCTTGGGATGGTAGAACCAATGGCATAGATGACAGCATCGTGCTTGGATTTCAATTCAGCAATAGTAACATCCTTACCGATTTCACAGTTGACAACGAAGTTGATACCTTCAGCAGCTAGCAAGTCAACTCTTCTTTGAACAATCTTCTTGTCTAACTTCATGTTTGGAATACCGTACATCAATAAACCACCACATCTGTCGTTTCTTTCGTAAACTGTAACAGTGTGACCAGCTCTGTTCAATTGATCAGCAGAGGCCAAACCAGATGGACCGGAACCAATGATGGCAACAGTCTTACCAGTTCTGTGAACAGGTGGCTGTGGCTTGATCCAGCCTTCCTTGAAAGCATTATCAATGATAACTCTTTCAACAGACTTGATACCAACTGCGTCGTTGTTGATACCCAAAGTACAGGCACCTTGACATGGAGCAGGACAAACTCTACCAGTGAATTCTGGGAAGTTGTTGGTTTCTAACAACTTGTCCAAGGCCAATTTCCATTGGTTCTTGAAGACTAATTCATTGAACTTAGGAATGACATTGGAAACAGGACAACCAGTATCAGATGTACAGAATGGGACACCACAATCCATACATCTAGCAGTTTGGTACTTAGCATCCTTCTTGGTGATGGCATCAGAAATTTCGTTCCAATCATCGGTTCTGGCAGCGGCTTCTCTGTAAGCTTCGTGTCTCAATTTGTATTTCTTGAAACCCTTGATCTTGTCTAGCTTTTCAACTTGCTTTTCCAATTGGTCAGCATCTTGAACAGAGTCTTCTAGGTCGGCAACCTTAGCTTCATGCAGAGTGTTCTTGTGGGAAGAAAGAGCAGACTTGGCTAGTTTTTGTCTCTTGATAGCAGCAACTTCAACTTCACCGTTAGTGGCATCAACAATCTTTTCAGTTCTTTCCAGCTTCTTCAAGTATGAGTTCTTGGTTCTCAAAGCAGCAGCAGCGGCTTCCTTGGCTTCTTTTTCTAAGACCAATCTGTAATCAGTTGGGAAAACCTTGATGAAGGAAGACAAGTAGTGGTTGAAGTTGTTCAAGATTCTGTTGGCCAACTCAGATTGAGTCAAGTGGTAATGTTCTTGAATCAAGTTCTTAACAAAGGCAATTTCAACTGGATCGTCCAAAGAGTGTAGCTCAACGGAGTCAGAGTTGATCTTGGACTTGAAGGAGTCTTGGTCGGAGGTCAAACAGTAAACGATACCACCTGTACAACCAGAGAAAGCATTCAATGAGTCTAATTGGGATAAGACAACAGCTCTACCACCAGTCATGTATTCGAAGGCATTGTTACCGATAATCTTTTCAACAACAAGAGTAGCACCAGAGTTTCTGACAGCAAATCTTTCACCTGCACAACCAGACAAGAAGGCCTTACCAGAAGTAGCACCGTAGAAACAAGTGTTACCAGCAATGACATTTTCATCGGACTTGTAGTTGGAGCCTTGAGGAGGCTTGATGACAATTTGACCACCAGATAAACCTTTACCAACATAATCGTTGGCATCACCATCTAGCTTGAAGGTAATACCAGGAGCCAAGAAAGCACCGAAAGATTGACCGGCGGAACCCTTTAGGTTGACAACAATGGTATCTTGTGGCAAACCTTGAGGACCAAATCTCTTGGAAACTCTGTAGGATAAAGTAGCACCCAAAGCTCTGTCGGTGTTGATGATGGAAGCATCAATGCTGACTGGTAAACCCTTGTCCAAGGTGATTTCAGCTTCGTCAATCAACTTGTTGTCCAATCTGGCAAACATCTTGTCTTCTAGCTTCTTGGTGTATCTAGTAGCAACACCAGGTCTGATGGTGTGGGCTGGAGTCAAGATAGGATCCAAGTCGATGTTGATGTTCTTGGTGTTGGTCTTGGCGTATCTCTTCAATTTTTCGGAGTGACCAACCATTTCATCAACAGTTCTGAAACCTAACTTGGCCATGATCTTTCTGAAATCGTTGACCAAGTAGTAGAAGAAGTTGATGACGTGTTCTGGCATACCCTTGAACTTGGCTCTTAGATCTGGATCTTGAGTGGCAACACCAACGGCACAAGCATTCAAGTGACACTTTCTCAACATGATACAACCCATGGAGATCAATGGAGCAGTAGCCAAGGTGAAGGATTCAGCACCCAACAAGACAGCAACAGCGATATCGAAACCGGTTCTTAAGTTACCATCGGTTTGTAGAGTACAGTGACCTCTTAGATCATTCAAGACCAAGGTTTGGTGGGTTTCAGCTAGACCTAATTCCCAAGGCAAGGTGGTGTACTTGATTTCGGACCAGTTAGCAGCACCGGTACCACCATCGTGACCAGATACCAAGATGGTAACATCACCAGCAGCAGCCTTGGCAACACCGGCACCAACAATACCAACACCGACTTCAGAAGCCAACTTGACGGAGATTTCGGCTCTTGGGTTGGCACACTTCAAGTCATAGATCAATTGTTTCAAATCTTCAATGGAGTAGATATCGTGATGTGGAGGTGGGGAAATCAAACCAACGTTTGGAGTGGAGTGTCTGGTCTTGGCAATGTTCTTGTCGACCTTGTGGCCAGGCAAGTAACCACCGGAACCAGCCTTGGCACCTTGGGAAACCTTGATTTGTAATTCATCAGCATCGGATAGGTAGTAAGAGGTAACACCGAATCTACCAGAAGCAACTTGCTTGATGGCAGATCTCATGGTATCACCGTTGGCATGGACAAAGGATCTTTCAGGATCTTCACCACCTTCACCACAGTTAGATTTGGCACCTAATCTGTTCATGGCAACAGCCAAAGTGGTGTGTGCTTCCCAAGAAATGGAACCGTAGGACATGGCACCGGTGCAGAATCTTCTGACAATTTCAGTCCATGGTTCAACTTGGTCCAATGGGATTTCAGTGGAGCTTTCGTAGTCCAAGTCCAGTAAACCTCTTAGGGTACAGCCTCTGACGGCTTCCATTTCCTTCTTGACATACATGTCCCAGGCGTGCTCGTTCTTGTTTCTGACGGAGTCTTGTAGAGAAGCAATGGCAGTTGGGTCGTTAACGTGCTTGACACCACCGTCTCTCCAGTGGTATTCACCTGATTCAGGCAAGTTCAAGGATCTAGAGATGCATTCGTAGCCGTATGGAGATCTACCACCGAAACCCTTGTAGTGCATAGAGAAGGCATCTTGGGCCAAGTATTCAAATGTGGCACCCTTGATTCTGGAGGCAGTACCGGCAAAGCAAACATCAATAACGGAGTTGTCTAAACCCAAAGCTTCAAAGATTTGAGCACCCTTGTAGGAAGTCAAAGTGGAGATACCCATTCTGGCCATGTTCTTCATGATACCCTTGTCAATGGCGTGGATGTAGTTGTCCAGTAGGGTGTCGTTGTCCAAGACCATGTCGTCGTTGTTGGCATTTCTGACCATGTCTTGGTTGTTCATCTTGACCAATGTTTCCATCATCAAGTATGGGAAAATACCATCAACACCGTAACCCAACAAACAGGAGAAGTGGTGGACTTCTCTGGCTTCAGCAGTTTCAACAATGATGGCGACTTGGGATCTTTGCTTGTTTCTGACCAAGTGATGGTGGACAGCACCGGAGGCAACCAAGGCAGAGATAGAGATTCTGTCTTCGCCGAATGCCTTGTCGGACAAGAACAAGATCTTGTGGCCAGCTTCAACAGCTTCAGAAGCTTCCTTACAGATCTTATCAATGGTGGCGACGTAGCCTAGCAAGCCTTCGGACTTAGCAAAGGTGTAGTCAAGTTCAGCAATGGTCCAGGATGGGTAGACCTTTTCGATGTTCTTTAAGGATTCGAATTGTTGCCATGATAGGATAGGAGACTTCAAGAATAGTCTGTCACATTGGGATGGAGACATTTCCAGTAAGTTACCTTGTGGACCAATGTAACATTCCATGGACATGAAGGTGGACTCCATATTGGAGTCAATAGCAGGGTTGGTGACTTGAGCAAACAATTCTCTGAAGTATTCGTAACACAAAACAGGGTCTTGGTTCAAACAAGCCAAAACAGCATCGTTACCCATGGAACCCAAAGCTTCTTTACCGTTGATGGCCATTGGAACCATCAACAAGGAGATTTGTTCCATTGTGTAACCGTTAGCCAATAATCTAGGGTCTTGGTGCAGGTTGCTGCTGTTGAACTCAGTGTTCAATGGGAGTTGGGATGGGATGTACTTGGTGGTTTTTTCACACAAGTCTTCGAACTTGATGACCTTTGACAACCATGACTTGAAGTCGTTTCTTTTGGCGAAGGAGGCTTTCAATTTTTTGGTATCAACCAATTGACCAGCATCGGTATCAATCAATAAAATGTCACCTGGGATCAACTTACCCTTCTTGATGACAAGTTCGTTCTTGACCTGGATAACACCGACTTCAGACCCACAGATGACTCTGTCGTCTGAGGTGATGTAGTATCTGCATGGTCTCAAACCGTTTCTGTCCAGCATGGCACCGATGTATCTACCATCGGTGAAGTTCAAGGCAGCAGGACCATCCCATGGTTCCATCAAACAGGCGGCCCAGTCGTACCAGGCCTTCAAGTTGGAGTCCATGTTGCTGTGGCTAGCTTCTGGGACAAGCAACATGATGGCTTCTGGTAAGGACAACTCACCGTTCAAGATCAGCAATTCAAGAACATTGTCCAAGGCAGCAGAATCAGAACCACCTTCTTCAACGATTGGGTAGATCTTGGCCAAGACGTCCTGTTCGATCTTGTCGAAGGTCTTGGAGGCCATGACACCTTCTCTGGCTCTCATCCAGTTCTTGTTACCTCTCAATGTATTGATTTCACCATTGTGGGCCAACAATCTCAAAGGTTGGGCTCTGTCCCAAGATGGGAAGGTGTTTGTGGAGAATCTGGAGTGGACCAAGGCCAAGTGGGATTCGAAGTAAGCATTGGTTAAGTCGTAGTAGTAGTTGTAAACTTGGGCTGGGGTTAGTTGACCCTTGTAGACGATGGTTCTGTTGGATAAGGAACAGACGTAGAACCATTGTTGAATACCAATTTGCTTGGAGATCAACTTTCTCAAGATGTACAATCTACATTGGAATTTTTTTTCGTATTCCTTGATGAAGTCTGCTTCGCTGATGGTCTGGCCTTCAAGCTTTGCAAAAACCAGGACTGGTTGCATGATGTGAGGCTCTCTTCCAAGGGCGGCAGAGCCCAGGATGGAGGAGTCTCTTGGGACATCTCTCCAGCCAAGAACCTTCAAGCCTGTGTCAGCAGCCAAGTCTTCGAAGGCCTTGATGGATGATTCAAGGTCAGAGTCCTTTTTGAAGAAGACGTTACCAACGGCGTACTGCTTGGCAGCAGGCAAGTCCAGGTTACAGTCGAGCTTGAACTCTCTGGTCATGAACTTGTGAGGGATCCCAACCAAGATACCAGCACCGTCACCGTTACCATCGGTGGAGGTGGCACCTCTGTGAGCCATGTTGCACAGCAGTGGTCTGGCATCAGAAACGATCTTGTGGGATGGGGAACCCTTGATGTTGGCAACGAAACCAGTACCACAAGAGTCCAGTTCGGAGTCAGGGTTGTACAGACCAACTCTCTTTGGCATGGTGTTGGCCCATGAGATGTTTTCGTTGTCTTTTAAGTTTTCGATCTCTTCTTGGGAGAATGGCTTACCACCGGAGTATGTGTCTCTAGCGGTAGCTGGGTCGTATGGGTCAGAGGAGATAATTTTTTTGTTTGTTAATTCCGCAGACATTTTGTTGTTTCTTGTTGGTTTGATAGTATTAGTGTAGCTTTTTTGAATAGTGTTTTTCTTTCTTTTTCTGATAACAAATTATTCAACAGGGGAGTTATGAATAGATAATAAATAATTTAAGAATAATTAAAAGTAATGAGTGTAGTAGTAGATGAACTATTAATTGATTCTGGTTTTACAAATGTAATATTTTTTGTTGTTGTTAAAATGTTGTGAGTGTTTGATTTTTTTTTTTTTTGATAGTGAAGATGTGATTATACTGGTAATAATGCACTTCAACAAATAGAATTTATTTTTTAAAAAGAAGAAGAAAGGGTATTAACTAAACTGTGAGTTTCTAGGGATTGATATTAGCATGAAGGCTATGAATAAAAAATAAAACAAAAAACAAAACAAAGTGCTAATCAAAAGATATTAATTCAGTGACTAGGAGTTTAAATACTGGAGACTAATTGTGTGATATATAATTCATTTTGGTCTGATTGCGCGTATTGCCGACTCAGCTTGCCTTGTTTAAATTTTTTTTTTTTTTTTTGGTGGGGGAAGGCAATTAGAAGAAGAGAAAAAAGGCACAAATCATCAATCATCCAGTGCTTTCCGGTGTCGGCTAACGGAAAAGTCATTCCTTCTGGTGCTGGTGGGGTCTCTTATGTCCGCAGTCACGAGGTGGGGTAACCAAGCACACACTATAAACGCACTTCTGTTATCTTATCTTTGAACAAAATTACATACTCATCAAAAAAATGAAAAAAAAAATCATACACTTATATATACAGAACAAAAACACTCTTACAAAGCAGTTACACCCTCCTTCAGCTTGTAGAATTCCAACTTCCACTTGATGCCCTCCCTTGACTTGAAGACCCTCTTGTGGTAACTGTTCACACTGAACTTCTCTATCTTATCTCCTAGGTGCACACGGGAGGACAGCCTCTCCCACATGGTCTTTCCCTGGTTGTGCTCAATGTTGCTTATAAACTCCACCTGCGATCTCTGGTGCACCTCGTTTCTAACCCCATTGTATTGGTAGTGGTTGGTTTCTATCACCTTAAGGAAGTTCAGGTGGTCTATGTTCTGCTGTCTGCTGGCTATCACCTTCTCAACAGGATTCACTACAATCGTCTCCAGAATAAAAGAATCACTGATCCTCAAAACAGACGGCGTCCACTTCGGCAAAGATCCAAGTTTCCGTATCAATCTTGTGAACTTCAGTTTATGTTGGGTGTTGTTGCTTCCAGATATCGGTATCAAAGTTCTTGACAAAATGTCTATTGACTTGATGTGCAGCGCATGGGGATTTGGGTACCTGTTTATCACACTGAATGCAAAGTCATTGAATGTTGTGTTGGCAAATGTGTGTTCATCCTTGTATGTTAGTCCCATGTTGTCTTGACAGTTGAAATAATTGCTGTTTTATATTCTTAGCAGCTTAAAATAAATACAAGAACTTATCGTAATTAAAAATAATAAAGTTACAAGTGGTTGGCTACCAGAGATGTTTGGTTCTTGCTTGCTGTATATATATATTAACAAAGCTAACCATCAAATGAAAAATATGTCCAGTCCAGCTGAAAAAAAAAAAAAAAAAAAACCCAAAAAAAAAAAAAAAAAAAAAAGTTATAGCTTTAAAGAAATCAAAGAAAAAAAAAAAAAACACAGTTAGTTAACGCTTTCTTTATAAAGCCGTATATAAACCAATCATATCATCACCACACCTATATCGCTTCTATCTTGCAGCTTCCAATTATCCTTGGACACCTTCTCAATACCACCACTCATCTTGTCAGAGTAATAATTGAACAAGTAGAAGTTTAGGAATCCAGAGCCCATACCAAAGTTCTGTTTCTCTATAAATAGGTTGTTGTCCTGGGATGTCAAACAGTTGAACAAGTCACACTTCTCGCTGTGCAGGGCATTGCTCAGCATGTCCTCGATGATTTCATTCAGTCTTACGGTCAACGAGCGGTCGTTGTCAAGGGTATCGGCACAGTCGGAGCAGTAGTGGTACAGGTAAGCGACCTTCAATGTCTCAACGATGTCTGTCTCAGACTCGCCCAGGATGTTGAATGGAAGGATGTAGTAAGACACAAAGTCGGTCACCTTGCCCTCGTCGTTCAGGTACACAAAGGACTTCAAAACATCCTTTCTTGGCATGAACTGGTGCAGGAACTCCTCTTTGCTCTGGAACACGTGCTGCAGTTTGTATCTCTTCTGCTGGGCCTTGAAAAGAACCTGCACTTCTTCATAGTGCTTCTCCTCAAACTCCACCTGCACAGAATCCTTCTTGGCAGCATACTCCCTGACCTTGTACTTTGCCTCCATGGCAGCCTCGTCGGTGCCTTCTGGAACATCAACAAACCCAACATCATACAGCTTGCTCCAGTTCAGCGGTCTGTGGGTGTATCTGCATGTTGAGATTGGTCTTGGCAGAACAATGCCCGCGGTGTACAAAGCCTGCCAGATGTCCTTCAAGTTCACTCTTCTGGTGATCTCCTTGATCAAGACCGGAGCAAGTCTCTTTGATCTCAGCTTCTTGTGGACACACAGGAAGTTGATTTCAACTGACTTGACCAGGTCAGCGGTGTTCTCGTCCATGCCAGGGTTCTTGATTCCTAGCTGGATAGGCACGGCTGAGATGAACGCAACAAGCTTGTTGGAGGCCTTCACACGGATCCCAACCAACCAGGACGGATCAGTTCCCGGCAAGGTCATGGCCCACTTCAAAAACTCCTTAGAGTATGCAAAACGCATTGTGGATGACAGGTCCTCTATGTAGTTCTCGTTCAGCAGCGCGTGTATCTCACACAGCTCAGACTCGTTGTTGATGTCCATGTCACACCACTCAAAACCCTCGATGTTTTCAGACAGGTTCACTGGGGATGTGGACACCTCGGACAGCTTCTTGTGCTCGATGGCTCCAAAGGCTGGCTTCTTTGCGTTTGGGGCTTTGCCGTCAAAGCTTGGTACAGGCTGTGTTTTCCAGAACAGAAACTCCTCCATGGACTTTGCAGGCTCGTCAGGGTCTTTTCTGTTCATGTACTCCTCGTGTTTCTTCTTGATGGAGTCGTACTGCTCAGTGGTCAGCTGGGCTAGCAGCTCTTGTAGTTTTTGGAACTGGTCAAACTTCTCGTCTTCTTGTTTTTTCTGATCAACCATTTTGTTATATGTGTGTGTTTCAATGGTTCCTTTTTTTTTCAATTGTGTAAACTTTTGATTTTAGGATTGATGATACTGATATGGTGTTTAATTTATAATCATTTTTTTTTTTTCCACCAGTGGAAGGGTGGATGCTGGAACGCATTTTTCTTTGGGATGGAGAAAATGAGAGTCTGCCAACAAAACCGAACTTAAAAAAATTTTTCTTCACTCACGTGCTGCTCACGTGAAGGCATTCTGAGATGAATAGTCGGATATAAACATAGCACACATCTGTTCTGTTCAAAAAAAAAATTACACGCTACCAAGACACTGACAACCAATCTTTCAAAAATATATACACTGTTCCATACACGTGACCTTGCTGAGAAAATTTCTTTTTTTCTTTTTCTTATATTCTTGTAAGTTTTTTTTTATTTTGGGCTCACACACATCCTAATATAGAAATCAAGGCAAGCAGCGTGTAAATCTAACAAATTTTGAAAAAAAAAAAAAAAAAAAAAATACTAAACATTTAATGTTCGTTTTAATAAGAAAGATAACAACAAAGCATAAACCCCAAAAATAAAAACATAAACACAAGATAACACAAAATGATCTCATCTACATCTTGGGTATCAAAAGGTTTTCCGCAACAGGAACCGGTCATGGACTACGAAGTCAACGACAATGAAATGAACAAAATCAGCGAAATGATGAAGATGTCTGGAATTTCCCAAGACGACGACGTCGAGGAGTCTGCCCAGCCACAAAAGGATGACTACAAGTACGCCAACGACGAGGACTTGAAGGAGTTCAACATGGACGACTACGACGATGAACCACAAACCTCTGCTGCCCAGCTGTTTGGTTCCAGGGAGTTTGACAAGTCCTTTTTGAAGGGCACCAATACCTATGTCGATGAAAACGGTGAAACCTTTGTGGAGTTGCCAAAGGCCAGCGGCTCAGCCGACGCTGACGAGTACGACGAAGAGTTTGAAAACCTGTCTGGTGACGACGACGATGAAAAAGACGACATGGTCATCTTGCCAACTGATAACCTGATCCTGGCCTCGAGAACCGATGTTGAGGGTGACCTGTCTTTCCTTGAAGTATACCTGTTTGACGAAGGTGAAACCTCCAAGGACTTTGATAGAGAAGGCTCCCTGTATGTCCACCACGACGTCATGCTGCCAGCCTTCCCGCTGGCCGTTGAGTGGATCAACTACACACCAACAACAATCAGCTACAGAAAGGACCTAGACGAAGACAGAGTCGGTAACTTTGCCGCCGTTGCTACCTTTGAGCCTACAATTGAAGTCTGGGACTTGGATGTTCCTTCAAAGACCATCCCTACATTCATGCTGAAGGGCCACAAAGGCGCTGTTTTGAGTTTGAGCCATAACCCAATGTTCAGAAATGTCTTGGCTTCTGGTGGTTCCGATGGTACCACCAGAGTATGGGACCTAAATGAAGCCGATACCACTGCCAATGAAGAGCAAGCTGTTTCCAAGGGTGAGAAGCTGAAACTGAAGCTACATGGTAAGAGCAAGGTCTCCAACGTCAAGTGGTTGAAGAGCGGTATGCATATCCTATCTGCTGGTTACGATTCCAGAATTGTTGTTTGTGATGTAAGTGCTGAAAAGCCAAAGGCCGACAAGGCTTGGAAAGTACCAAATAATGAAGAAATCGAAAGCATAGAATTGATGGGTGCCGATGAGAAGTTGGTGCTTGTTGGTACTGATAGCGGTACTGTCTACTGCTTTGACTTGGAAGGCGAGTCTGGCGCCAAGCCTTTGTGGGCCCTTGATGCTCACAACGGTGGTATTTCATCTGTCACCTCAAATGCTGTGATCTCCAACCTATTTGTCACCTCTGCCATTGCCGAAAAGGCCATCAAAATATGGAAAATCGACGCCACAACCTTCAAGAACCCGAAGCTGGTTACCACCAGAGACTTTGGTGTTGGTAACATTTTGACCTGTAACTTTGCCAAGGACTTTGAAGTTTCTGGATACATCAACATTGGTGGTGTTACCGGTGGTTTGATTGTTTGGGATCTTTTCAACAACAAGGTCTTCAAGAGACAAATGGCTGAGGAGTTCAATGCTTTGATAAAGAGAAAGGAGGTCCAAGAAACATATCCAAACTTCGTCTACAAATACACACATAGCAATGCCATCAGCAGCGAATTATTCGTGAGTACCAATGCTGAGGAAATTGATGAAGAAGACTCTGACAAAGAAGAAGAACTAGAATGATAAATGAAACATCATATAAACATATAAACTTTTTTTTTTTGTAAATAATGGCCTAAGTTTCTTTTTGTTACATATATATATATGTGCATTGTTTAATAACTTTTTTTT